>WMED01004138.1:0-16573 GCA_019650415.1 Pipa parva
AAGTGGTGGAACTTGCACCATTGGTGACTGACTAAATACTTTTTTTCCCCACTGTATATTTATGTAGGAGAGATTACGTACTAAGAAAATGAACACATTATACATTGAAAGTGCTATGAGTTATTGAGTAGGCTAAGGTCCATAAAAATACCTTAAGAGCTGCATCTCAAGTTTGTGGTTCCAGTTCGATATCTCTGAAAAGCAGAGATTATTGCATGAAGTTCATGCAAGTCAAGACTAATTGTAAAAGCAACTGATTTGTTTTATACTGTAACAATAAATTTGTCTTCACTCAATATATTTCATAGTACTGAAGTAGACAATATTTCCTGTCAGTGGCTTCCTGAAAATGCCACAGGTCTTGGTGCAAGATTGGTAGCAGGCCTCCCTGCAGTGTCACCAGGCACAGATGCTGCAGTTGGGTAGCTATTGTACCCCCCTGGTATTTAGGCCCGGAAAACTGAATTGTCGCTTAGAGCTGTGAATTCATATCTACTGTATTCTCTATTTCCCCATGTTTGCTTGTTGACTAAAATCTGGGATGTGGCAAATATGCAACTAATTTGGGCACCTACGCTAGTCATGAACTTATGGAGCTCTTCGCATTACTCTGTGTGCGCAGGTACTTCTACTGTTGAGTAAGATGTGGAATGAGTCTAAGGAGCGACTAGGTGAACTGCTCTAAATTCACCTGTTTGACTTTGTATTTCAAAATGGAAAATTGGGGGGTTGATGACAGGGCTCCAGTGTTGCATATTGCGACCATTCAAAAGTGATAATGGCGACTGCGACTAAGTGACAACATGACCTAGGTAAAAAAATGACATAGAAATAGAATATTTACAGAATTATGTCTGTGAGATATGATGAGACTGACATCACTGTCCTTCACGTGTCAAATTTGCCTCACTCCACATGATTTCTCATCCTACTTCTAACTGCCTGACTACGCCACAGCGAGGTGAATTTACCCTTTAGTCAATGAAGCGCCTAATGCTATGCTCCAGTATACAATGTGCAGAATCATACTGAAAACTATTCAGACCTGCATTAGGTATATTTCACTAGTCTCCCTTTTAGAAGAGTGTTCTACACTGAGTGCCAGACTTTGACACTGCATTATTTACACTGACCCAGAAGTGGTATTTGCACTTTAAGTGATGCAGAGCACAACGCTGTGTCAGATTCACTTTTTACGGATGACAGGAACTGAAAAAAACTGAAATGTTAGTCACTCTGAAAAAACTCTGTGACATTTACAGGTACAAAAAAATGTTGGGTGTGTACTGGAAAGATTAAAGGGGGTTATTCACTAAAGTCCAAATTGTTTCATATAAGTGTGAATTTGCCAGCTAAAGACCATCTCAGTAGACTGCTACTGTCGCAGTCATGTCTTTATAATGAGAATATTGTCGCAGTCGTGACTTTAAAATTTGTTGTAGTTGTGACTTTACAATGGGAAAATTGGCGCGGTTGCGGATTTCCTATGGGAATTCACTGTTTGAGAATTCAACAGTTGAATTCGCACCTTAGTGAATAACCCAGTAAGTGTTAGTAAGGTAGCCAGATCATCTCTTTAAATATTAACATTTATTTATATATATCACATAATGAATGTGGTGCATAATTAAGTGTTGCAATTAATCCTTGAAATAGTATTATTCATAACTTGGAATGCTTAAAATGAGACTGACAACTATGCCCCACATCTGTTATAAATAAACATTTGCATGGCAGAGCTCATATAGCTAATCTTCCAATGCTCAATAACTTGCTTGATTTCCTATCTTATCCTCTAATACTAATATGACAGTTCACACTGCTGTTAATGTTTTTAAAATCTGCTTATTGACAGTTTATTTCCTTGCCCATTACCCTTCTTCGTGTGTTTCTTTCATGCTTGATGTACTGCCTCGAATGAGACCAGACCTATTCACATTATATTGCCTATTTAATGTGGTCAATGAATGATATAAGAAGTGTTTTTGTAAAAAGGAACATGCCATAAACATTGCACAACCCTTATCTGCTCTGTATTGATAATGCTGATGTGTACAGTACTGCACTACCCAAATTAATATTTTATGCCTTTGCTACCCAACATGGATCATTGTTGCATCATGTCAAAAACTCATTCAGTAACTGATGGTGGTGCCAGTATTTTGAAAATATTTTTGCTGCCAGTTTTATAAAATGATAAATAAAATACTGTATATTTTTTCCTGAAAAATTACCAATATGTTTTTGTGATGACAAAACCAGCTCTCTCCCTAATCCATAATTAATATATTATATAGATGCAAAGTTTAAGGGGGAATTCACGATTGTGTGAAGTGAGCTCCGAAGCCTTTGGCTCACTTGGCACCGACTGATATGCGCTCACTGATGTCCTGCACGCGTACATCAGCGAGTGCATTAAAGGGATTCCAGTCTCAGCGAGACCAAAAGAGTTGCCTCGCCGAGACTGGAATCCCTTTAATGCGTTCGCTGATGTCTGCGATATGTGTATATTGGTGGCATGGGCTCCTGTAACAAAAAGCTTTAACAAAAATCAGCAGATCAATGTGAAGATCAATTCAGTTAACTTCAATATAGTAATTTATTAACAATATGCCACATCTACCATTACTATTTCACTCACTATGTTCAGAATTTACTTTGTGATATTTTGCTAATACCCTAAAAAGTGAATATTCTCAATCTTAAGAACTGTGCAGCGAAAATGAGAATTCACACTAACGTGACCCTTTAAGCATCTAGAATTGAGGCATTTTTTTTACTGAGGGGATAATTTCCCATAGCAACTAATCATACGTTGGCCTTAATTATTCTAGCTACCCTATTCCATGAATACTAACTGCTGATTGGTCACTGTGGGTTAATCGGTCTGATTAAATGATAACTCTTATAGATTGATTTCCCTGTATATATTAAGTTCAAAGTAACATAAGAAGTAATTTGCAACTGTTTAATGTACAGTATTTTCCAGACTATAAGGCGCACCGGACTATAAGGCGCACTTTCTATGAGCACCTTTTAAGCAATCTTGGTTCATATATAAGGCGCAGCACATTACCAGTAAATTAACCATAGCTCAGACCGCAAGTCAAATTTTATTCAACTTACGTCGGGTTCATATAAAAGGCGCACCGGACTATAAGGCGCACTTTCTATTTCTGAGAAATTCTCAGCATTTTAAGTGTGCCTTATAGTCCGGAAAATACTGTACTGTGTTTAATGTACAGTGTACTGTCTCTACTAAATCATTAATGTGTAAAAATAACTCATGGTTCTCTGCAATTTGGCATACAAATCATTACATGACTTACTCCAGCTACTAAGGGGAAGCCTGTACTGAGAAGTGGTAGATGCATGAATGCCAACATTACTTGTATAATAAGGACATGTATGAAATAAATATAAGCATAAACATATTTTAGTATTGTGCATACTGTATATATCATATGTATTGATGCTGGCATCTATGTCGATATCCTTGGGGGGTAAGTCCCACAACTGTTGCCTGAAATATCCTGTGTGCTGTGAAGTATCCAGTGGCAGGGGAGAAAGTCACTTGGTGCATATTGTTTTACAAGATATGTGTTATCAACTCTCACACAGTACACAGCTTGCTTGCAAATTCTGCAAGCGATAGCAGTTAGGTGCCTGAAATATTTCCCTCCTCTTTTCTGGGATGGAAACCTCAGACTTCTCCTTAACACTAAAAACTGAAATTGCATCATTTTACCCATTAGACGACCCAGCAGAATAATATATATTTGAAATCATTCATAATTATATGAAATAAATATTTACTAATGTAGAGGTGGATGGAGCTGCACTGCCAACCTACAATTTCATGGATGCCCCTTACTCTGGATTCATCAACTTCAATGCTGCATCTACAAAGATGGCATCCTCAGGTACTTCACTGCTGCATCTGTTCATCTAAATCAGGGATCACAGACTCAGCTGGGTAAAGGTGCTGCACATAGAAAAAGTTAATGGGTTACATTCTTTTTGAATTTGGTGTGCTCTGCACCCCTGCCAATTACTTCTTGTGCCATCAATTGCCACCGAATACCACTTCCTTACCTGTACACAGCGCTTATGTTTGCACACACAAGAGATGTGCTCAGGTAAGGCAGCTCGCCAGGCACGCTCCTTCCTCGGTCTACTCTCTGCTGTCCTGAGGATGTCTCTGAAGCTTTGCTGCGCCACGGGCCACAGGTGACAGCCATAGGGGCTGATCCGCATGTTTGAGACCCCTGATATAAGTGTTACATGTACAGATAATGTTAGCAATCTCTATATATTTGACTCAAATACTTTTTTTTTTATCCGCTGAGTTTTCTTCAATGAGAGTTTGGGTGACATGGTTCCATACACTCTGACTTGCATTGTCAAATTGATTTATGCAGAAATAGGCACTTATTAACAACATGCCATTTATTTTTAGACAGCGTCATTCATACCTAATTTTAAAAAATCCTAATTAAAAAAAATCACAAATTCATTTTAAGACTTTTGAACAATACTGTAGTAGATTCAATATATACATATTGTGAAGTATCACGCTTCTCTCGAATGATGTGCGGAGTTCCTGGCAATTACATGCCCATAATTTCACAGAAGACCTGCATTGCCACCTTTCAAATTAAAAACAAAAATCTTTTACTTTGCTTCTAGCAGCTGGTCAACCTAAAAATTAGCTACACTAAGCACTGGCAAATCTTGCTTCTAGCAGCTGGCCATGTTACAAAATGGTTAGACAAAGCACTAGATATATTCTCTTTTTTTTTTCCTTTTAGTGTATAATATAAAGTAATCTGCAACAGAGAGAATACTTGATAATCACCCTGTATGTGCATACCATTGCTAAGATCTACACAGTCACTGACACAAGTGGGCAAAATTTATTAAGGGCGAAACGATCGCCCGAAGTTAAATTCCGTTCGCACGTGTGGAATTTTTACCGCACGAGCAGAATTTCGATCGATTTCCGATTGTGCGATCGGAAATTTATCGAAATTCCGCATTTAATAAATTTCGCCCAAGGAATAGAAATATAAAATATGCAAATAGCCTTTGTATGATATAATAATATGCCTATAGATTTGGAATTATTTCTATTTAACAAACAGTTATCTTTGATAATTGTTGTATGAATACATTAATCCTAAAGTGCAGCACTATTTCATTGAAAAATTGTATGGTTTTTACTCTTCAGATTAAGTTATGCTGCTTCCCTTCAAATTGCTATCACCAGTGCCTACATGTTTCACAAAAAATACTGAATATGTGAACACTATAACAATAGGAAAAAATTTTTATGGACATGATATTAACTCTCTTTCAGGGGCTTATTCATGAATGGCTGAATTGTTGCGTAAAGGTGGGAATTCACATTTATGGCCTGATTGACTGAAGGGTGAATTCACCTGTAGAACTCACCTCACTACAGTTTGAGTAACATCGCCAAAATACACGCAGATTTACTTCTCAATATTGACTAAGCTGCTACTAGTCTTTTTGAACAATTGGACAGTGGCAATCACTGTCAGATGCATACTGTGGCGTAGTCAGTTGGATATAAGTAGAATGCGGAGCCCTGCCATCAGCCCTCTAATTTGCCAGTCTGATGTGGCAAAGTCAAACAGGTGAATTGGGAGCAGTTCATCTAGTCACATTCTCTCCTTCGGCACATTCTTCTGCTTATTCAAAAGAAGTTCCTGTGCATACGCATGCAAAACGATGCATAGTGCTCCATAAGTTTGAGACTACTGTTTTGTAGACACCCAAACTGGTCACTTGTTTGCCACTTCACAGACTTTTGTCAATAAACAAACATGGGGAAGTGGGTGAATAGATGTGAATTCAGACCTCTACGCAACCACTTTAGTCCTTGAGGCCCTCATACTTTTCTATAGTCAGACTCTGCGATGTGGCAAATTGATGACTAATTCAACTTCTGCATCATGATTGTATATATTCCTTAGACAATACAAGTATCAATGACTGTTTTAAATGTGAGCAGATTATTGGGTAAAATACCCTTTATACATGTTTATTATTTATATATTTAAGCCATAGATTTTCAAATTTGTCTTAAGGCCTCACCTACAGTTTATGTTTTGTGGATATCTGTACAGCATCAAAGGTGAATCTCTCAGAATCTCCTATCACTTTAGTGACCAAACTGTGCTGCAGTGCAGCTATTCACATGATATTCGCTATTGATAAGGTCTGAGGACAAATTTGAGAATCAGTGTTGTGACCTGCAGTATTACAGGTGTCTAACCTGCCTATAAATTATTTCTGCTCAAAGCATTTTTAAGAGAGAATAAAGTTGTCTTGAGCATTATTCTAGCACCATTCTAGTTGGAATTATTCTAAAGACATACCAGTGGAGCAAGCATGCTCAGTATGCACTATTTAGCAACTAAGGCAAAACAGGCCAATTAAAAGTTAACTTTAAGTCTGCTAATTGCTAAGTAAGAGATTGTGCAGTGTATGAAAATATTTGGTTTCCTATTAATCCATAATGAAATGAAAGTTAAATTTTTATTTCTAATGAAACAATTCCACTTTATCAATTTAGAAGGAAATACATATCAACCCCTCCCAAGCTGCAGGTCTTTCTACTAATCATTTGAAAGATTATGCAAATTGATCTGTTCAGTGTGCAGCCATGCAATTCAGTCCTACAGCATGAAGATTTTTTGTTTGTTGTGAAATGATAGAATAGTCAAAACATCCCTTTCAAACTGGACACATAAAATATACAGGCAACATGTTAATTAGATTAAATGCATTCCAGTGAACTTCATGTAAGATAACTGATTTAAATTTCTGCATGTGGACACATCACACTGTTAGAATTACAATATACCTTGTACAGTACTATACAGAATTTATTACACACTTTACATGCTGTATTCTCCATAAACCTTCCTTTTAAAGGGCAGACTTTGCAAATATGCACTATCTTACTTCTTTATCCAGGGTTCTTTCTTAAAGGAGATCAAGATCACTTTACATTTCACGTTCTTATACTGCCTATTAGCCAGGACAGTTTTTTGAGTGCATGCCACCGTAGGCACCCCCTAGAAGCCGCTGTAAGCTCCCTTCACCTAACCCCACAAGCTGACACTCATGCTGTCAGATGGCCCTGCCTATAGCTGAAGCAACATCTTTATCCCTTTTTAAATTCCTATAACAAAGAGAATTTGACTATTCCTTTAATGGAACTCTATCTGCAACTCCTAACAGAGAAAAAAAGTGTGAATCCGGCACTCCCAAGAGTAAAATCATGAAATTTTATTCAACAATCGTTAAAAGCAGATGAATAAAATTTCATGATTTTACTCTTAGGAGTGCCGGATTCACACTTTTTTACTGGATACCATATGGCCTTGTCCTGAGCACCCCATCCTTTTCTACTATTGCCTTCTACCAATTTTGATCAGGTAAGGGATTGAGCGAACCTTATCCATTAACTCCTAACAGAGGCTAGGATTGTCTGAAAACCTCTTCACCAAGTGCTTTTTTTTTTTTCTTCAATTGCTTTGATGACTATTGGTAATTGGTAAGCCAAATCTGTCACTTTAACACTTGCACTATGTGGGCAAGAAAGCTTTTTTTTTTTTTTACAGGCTTTAGTGTCCCTTTAATAATCTATTTTGACTTCTGAGAACAGCACACTGAACATATGTTGAGCTAAAGGATATGGGGAGAAGTCTGACAAAGTTTATAAAGATGTCAGCCTCCAGTAACAACTTTTGGGTGCATAGATTGTTAGGGGGTAATTCACCAAACAGCGAACTTACCCTCCAGATCCTTCGCATCAGTATGCATACCTGGTTATGCGCTTGGCTGATGGACTGCACGCGGACATCAACGAACGCTTTAAAGGGATTCCAGTCTCACGAGTTGACTCGAGTCTAGCCTTGTGAGCTTCACCAAGACTGGAATCCCTTTAAAGCGTTCGCTGATGTCCGCATGCAGGACATCAGCGAGCGCATAACCAGGTATGCGTACTGATGCGAAGGATCCGGAGGGTATGTTCGCTGTTTGGTGAATTACTCCCTTAGTGTTCTGGGGCTAGGTCATCTCCGACTGTAGTAGCTCTATTTGTAAAATAATTACAAACCCACACATTTGTCAGGATTTAGTTTACATTTAAGGGATATGCAGTGGAAAACTGCCTGTTTATGCCAATCTTTATCTTGACCTTTTGGAAGATAAATACAGTATGTTTACCTTTTTACTTTGTTTAAGTATTATATGAAATTTAAGACTCATTGATAATTTGTTCATTATACAGGAAGGAGAAAGGAACTGAATTTTATGAATGATAAGGATCTAATCCTGAGAACTCTGATATACCAGTGACCTTAAAGGATGGAGTGTTTTCCACCTTTTGTACACCATGCCATCAAATTGCAACACAAAGTTGCATGGTTAATTTTTCCACTCATTAAGTATTAAAAGGGCTGCCAAAATCTCTGTACACTATGATAAAGAAAATGTGTAACGATGCCTTGTACAGGGTACAATAACTGAATATGACTATGAATACATTTATTGAACACTGGAAATAAATATAAATGGCTTATAATGAAGTAATTAAAGATAAATCTAAAAAAGGAAAATACAGATTGTTCTCTTCTGAATACCAGTATACTAATGCATCCTAAATTATAAAATAATATGCTTGAATAAGTGTCTCTAATGTCTATATATAACAAACTAGTGAAAATGCAAAAAAAACCACACAGTGTGTACACTAACGGCAAATTAGTGAAGAACTATTTGGTGACCGAGTAAATAAATATGCTAAGATCCTTATGCTTTTTTTTACAAAAGGTTGGCATATCAGTGCTATAACTGCAATATATGGGAGATAGTTTTTAACCCCTACATACTGCAACACATACATTTTTGGTTGTTAACTTACTTGTGACACTGAATGCTGTGTGTATAAGTCTATATGGGAAAACTTTGGCCCTTTAAATAAAAACATTAAAACATCATAAATCAGGGGTGGGAAAAGTTTTCTCATATTGTGTCGGCTTAATAATTTTCACCTATGTGGCAACCCGGTAATATACCCAAAGTGGCGAAGCCACCAAGTTATTTCATGTGTTTCTCTGAGACACCAGATATGACAGTTTGCATTTTGGCAGACGGGGCCAGCCCAAAGATATGTACAGGGTGGGTCCAGCCACCAGGCTGTAGTTTTCACACCTCTGCCTTAAAAGACAATGGAGAAGGCTTCAAATAATATGGTTACAACTGATGAACCCCTATAGCTCTTCATTTTGCCCAAAGAAAACATCTAGTTTGTTAATTAAAAATGAAGGATCATTAAGATGTAGCCTATTTGATAATATGGCGACAAAGTTTATTATGATAAATAATGAACACCCTTCCTGGGACCTGATTAACAGAGTAACAAATAAGAACATTAAAGTTTGCAGGTAAAAGTAACCAAACACTTATGTGTATGTATGTATGTATGTATGTATGTATGTATATATATATATATATATATATATATATATATATATATGTATATATATGTATGCATTCATTTAATAGTAAATAACAGTTATATAATATAGACAAAATAACCACAGTTATAACAGAGGTCACAGTATTAGAAGTGCACACCCTTAAAGACATTAGGGGTTATTCATTAAGGTGCGAATTTGGGTTAAATTCACAACCAGCGGATTCCCATAGTAAATCTGCTACAATTTACCCATTGTAAAGTTGTGACAAATTTTTAAAGTTAAGATTGCGACAATTTTCCCATATTGTCGCAACTGCAACAAAATTCTCATTATAAAGACGCGACTGCAACAGTAGCAGCCTATTGTGACTGTCTTTATCTGGTGAATTCACACCTATACGCAACTTTAGTGAAAACCCCCCAATATACTGTATATATTTACTGGTGCCAAATAATACAAGTTACTGTCCGGGCCCTTTGCAGGTTCCTTTGGCCGTTATGTGTCTTCAGTAGTGTAGCTGATGTCACAGAGAAGGGGATAATACAGATACTGCAGCTTTATTATTATAACTCAAGGGAAACAGCAATCCTCCAGATACACTCTAATCCACAGAAGCCTCACTGTAATGTGCTGCACTGTAATCTACAGAAGCCTCACTGTTATGTGCTGCACTGTAATCCACAGAAGCCTCACTGTAATGTGCTGCACCGTAATCCACAGAAGCCTCACTGTAATGTGCTGCACCGTAATCCACAGAAGCCTCAATGTAATGTGCTGCACTGTAATCCACAGAAGCCTCACTGTAATATACTGCACTGTAATCCACAGAAGCTTCACTGTAATGCACTGCACTGTCATATACTGTACTGTCAGGCAGAATGGGAAACACATTGTCACTGCAGTTAAACTTCAGTAATGGAAACTGCATCAAACAGGGATTAGCCCCCTCAATGCCATGAGGTTCTTCCTTTATCTTCCTCTTCCTCTCTTCATGTTCTGCGGGCAAGTTAAAGTGCACTCCCAGCATTCTTATCCTTATGTCATCACCAATCACACAAGCCAAGTAACGCCACAGGGGGGGCAACTGTAGCAGTTAAAGTGATAAACTTGTTCCTTACAATGTTGAGGCCCCTATCTAATAGAAAAGACAAATCTCTATTGCAGAAGGAAGCATTAGATATGTTTAGACTTGAATGTATTGTACCAAAAGGCTTAAATGGTAATTAGGGTGTAACTCATTTTGAATTCTAGATGAGAATTATGTGAGGGGATTAATTCCTGGATGTATAATTTAAAAGTGTTATAGGTATTCTATTTTTTTTTTTTTATTGATAAAAAATAAATGAGACTAATGTGTTGACAACATTTTTAATTCTTGTTAATGTTATTTTGATTTCACAGTGGGATTTAGATTCTCAATGAGGGATTATTGTACTAAACTAAATAGGAATTTTAAAGTGAGTGATATAATGTTGCAAAATAATTAATTTGCTATGTTTAGTTTCTTATACAAGATGTTTTAAACCTCTCGATGGATATTTATTTGGGCAATGTGCACTGTGTTTTAACAGATGGACCTGTAACCACAAAACACTTCACTTATTCACTTTAGAGGATGTATGACGAAGGTACTTGCACTTGTACACAATAAACAAGACTTGCATTTACAGATAGTACATCAGTATGCTTTTTACATACACATATTTTATAACAAGCTGCAGTACTGATCAACAAATACAAAAATAAAATCTTTATACATATCTTCAAATCTAAATTAAAATCTTACCTCTTGAAGCTCTAGCACTGGTTTTCATGTCTACTGTATATTAATATTTATTCAATTATATACGTATTCAAAATCTATATTTATTATCTTATTTAATTGGCACTTATAGCCAAATGTACTGTCACTTTATCCTTCTGTACTTGTTACCCTTCTATATGTTTATGTAAGTCCTCCTACTTAGATCATAAGCTCTATGGGGCAGGGACCTCTATCCTCTTGTTTCAATCATGACCTGCCACTTAGAGTGATGTATTTTCTTGATTATATTCTTGTATTGTACTTCACTTGTTCTTTGTTCCACACTTTACCCTTGTCTGTATTATTACTGCATTGTACAGCGCTGCGTAACCTTGTGGCGCCTTATAAATAAAAATATACATACATACACCAGTCAAATTCTATAACTAGTGGCAAAATTAACTTTGATTGGCATAAAGAGCAAATACTTTAAATGTCCACATGAAATCCAAACTTGCAAGCAAAGCCACAAAATTGTGGGAATTGTCGAACAATACAACTAATATCACACAAAAGTAAAACATTGTAGTAGTACATCAACACAGAGCTGCTTTAGGTGCAAGCCGGATTCAGTACATGGAACGACAGATATCATTGTTAAGGAGAGATGGGTTCACCTATGTTTTATTAACTACACAATGGCAATCGACTGTGTGCACCATAACAAGTTGTGGATAACACTGTGACAAAATGGAATTCCAGAACATTTCATTATACTGAAAAAAATAAATAAAAATAAAGTGGTTAATAATCAGAAAAGTTGTGCATCAAAATTGTATTTTTAGCCATATTTAGTGAAACTTCTATGCTAAGCAAATAATCGAACCTAGACTATATGAAAAAGAACATGGAATCAGGATTAGAGTAAGACTCGTTGACAACCTGCAGTATGCGATTATACAACTTTCCTTTCTAAAAGTAAAGAGGACTTAAAGCACTTAATGATGAATGTCAAATTTTTCAGTCTCCAGTATGGATTAAATGTCAGTATAAAGAAGACAAAGGTTCACTAGGTGATAAGGAGAAGAAACTGAAATTGTACAGGATTTAATTTTACTTGGATCCCAAAATAATGCTGTTGAGAGTAGAAGTCAAGAAATCAGAAGACGACAAGTTGCTTCATGGATATTTGCTATGACATACCTCTTTAAGGTTTTGCAAAACAAACTTGTCACTGTTGAGACTAAGATGCCTCTAATCCAAGCACCAGTGTTTCTATTAGTTTTATATGGTTGCAAAACCTGGACTGCGAGAAAAACAAACAAATGAGTATTGGAGAAAATACAACCAGAATGTTCCGCAAAGGTGAAGATGGCAAACATCATGTTTGATAAAGTGGAAGGCGGGGGAAAGAGAGGATTTCTATTTTCCTCAGTGGTCAATTTCATTATCGGATTCACTAGTACAATAGAGAGATGAAATATCTACTGTAGATAACCCTTTTTACCAACAGTAAAAAAAAGCCATAATTTTTTGACATTTTGGCTGTGGTATATGCGCAAAATACATTCCTGTGTGATAAATTAGCCCCTCCCACCTGACAATCAGGAAAGAAAAATCAGGCTGACAGGGAAGATGACAGAGAGAAATGCTGTTTAAAGGAACATTTTTTTAAATACATATTTTTTTTTTACAAAAACGCTTATTTCATTAGTGCAACCTAAATTAGTATTAGTTTGAGGTGACAGGTTCACTTTAAATTAGTTGTGAAATGCTTGGCAATCCATCTGAATCAGAACTAGAGTGAAAACCACAGATTCCCTTTGAAGGGAATGACAAATAATAGGAAGTGTAATATTTAGTAATTGTTTAAAAACTCTCTATTTTACAAAGTAAAATGTGAAGGATATCATGATCACCCTTGACTTGTTTTCAAAATGAAAAAAAAAATGCTGTAAGAAATATTGTTCTGTAATAATCAAAAATTCTTTGATTTTATTTTAGGTGTTTTTGAACTGGAACAGATCTCAGAACTTTGTTTTCATAACAAGGTGTGACTTTGTTTTCCTGTACATTATTGGACACCTGGCAGCAAGGTTGATGACCAGTTAGGTGAAATTGTGAAGAAGGGCAAATAAAAGTCTTGCCATCTCACCTTTCCTAAGTCGAGACTGTATTAAACCCTCAGCTTACTATATTAAATATCTCATTAGCCATTGCTATATTGGTTATATTTATTCTTACTGCATCATAGAATTTACGCACAGAACCAATATAAAATCTTTAGTTTTTGTTCCTATTTCATGGAAACCCACACTGTTCTTCATTTACATAATTAATTTGTCAAGCACTCTACACTAGCAAAGAAAAGTTAACAGCTGATTTAGTTATTGTGTTGGTATTTGTAAAACCAAGGATTCACAGTCAGAACAATATTTAAAAGCAGAATGATACACGTTAATCCTGATTAAAGAACCTGTAATACCAGAAACAGATTATTGCTATATGGATTGGCGTGGCGTCTATTCATATGCAGTACTACTATTTTATGATCTTTAAAGATCATCAAATGATCTTTCATGGTCAGAGCTTGAGAAAATGCAAATAATATATTCAAGGAGTGAGCTTCGCTTTTCAGCCTTAACCTATAGATGCTGCAACTGCCTTCCTTTGTAATAACCCATTTATCAAGCATTTCACTTTTCAGGCTGTTCTTATGCTTTCTTGTAGACTAATGGGGAAGAAAAGTGAACAGCTATTTACTGACGTTTCATTAATTGTCACATAACATATTATATAACTTATATTTCTAAAATAAACATTTCAAAGGAACGTACAAACCTTTGTCAGAGTATCCATTACAATTGTGAACAAATCTTAAATAGTTAAATGTACCAACCTTTGTCAGGGTAACCATTACAATTGTGAACAAATCTTAAATAGTGTAAAGGGCAAAAAGCTCCTTCTATCATTTAACAATTAAAGGTGACCAGAATAGTTAAACTACAAATTAAAATCCACAATAAAATGTCAATTACATATAAAATAATTTCCTTGTGCATGTTGATCATGTTGGAATGTTGTCATTCATCTTTAGGAATTTTCTTTAATAAATACAGGTGATGTGTTCTGACCTCACTATACAAGATAGAAAATAAATGCCTTATTATACCAGTCAGGCTCAGTGAGTAGGCACTACTAACAGATGCAGATGTGAACAAGGTCTTAGGAAAGAGGTAAAACAGGGTCAGACATAAAATTGTGACATTTTAAATGGCCTCTAAACCCCCATTATGATCAAACTTCTATATTTATGAATGCTGAAGTTAACTTGTAAGGTTTTATTTACATTCCAAAATGATTTATATTTATAACATAAATAATATTATGTATTCTTCCTTGTGACATTCCATATATACAACGGGACCTGATTTTGATGTAGCCTGCTCCATATGTAAGATCGACAAAACATACTTCTGTATTCATTTATTTACTTTGGATGAATTTTGCCTAGCTAATTAAGCCTGTTGACACCTGTTTGGCTCACACTTTTTTATATGATAGATATGTACTTTGTGAACTGATGCTATTCTGCTGGACTTTATTTTTTTGAAACCATTACTGTTAAAACATTAAAACATCATTTATGGGAACAGAGTGTTAGCGGTGGTACCAGCAACCTGCTTTAAACAAACACTTTTCCTCTGTGTGTCCTGTCCAGCACACAAAACACAGTAATTTTAGAAGGAAATATTGTACTCAGTGTTGAAAAGTGAATGCGGCGTGGTTTTTATTTAATAGTGCTATAACATGTTTCGGACCACACGCCCTTTAGCTCATATTTGTGGTTATTCACTAAAGTCCGAATTGTTGCGTATAGGTGCAAATTCGCCAGATGAAGATAGTCACAATAGGCTACTACTTTCGCAGTTGTGACTTTATAATGAGAATATTGTCGCAGTCCCGATTTTATTATGGGAAAATTGTCGAAATCTTAACATTAAAAAATTGGTGCGACTTTACAATGGGGAAATTGTAGCGGATTTGCTATGGGAGTCCACTGTTTGCGAATTAGACAGTCGAATTTGCACCTTAGTGAATAACCCCCTTGATATTTGACATTCTAGTCAGCACAGTTAGTGATAAAATGGAGGTACTGTATGTATGTAGAATTTTATTTATAAAGCGCCACAAATTTACACAGCGCTGTACAATTCAGCAATACAAATATAATACAGACATGGGATGAAAAGTGCATTAAACAATACAAGTATAACATCACAAGGATATTTCACTTTAAGTGCTAGGTTGTGGTTATCACAACAGGTTGGAGGTAGCTTTCCCATAGAGCTTACAGTCTAAATATCATACATATCATGCATATTAACTGAAAGGATTTAGTGCTACTTTAAAATAACATAAAGCAGTTTTTCTGTACACTTTTCGTATTCATTTATCCTTGGTTTGCCTAAAATATACATTTACATTATTTTAAATGAAAACCACTTTTATTTAAGATCTCTCCAGCTTTTGTCCCGCAGGGACAAGGTCTCAATTGAAGCTGAAATGCTACAAGCCACATTATGATGTTTATCTCTGATATATAAATTTCTATGGCTTCATTTTTTTAACTGCTAGATTATCTGTGATTTTCCTATAAGCATCTAGCAATGTTAGAGATAGGCATTCACCAGTGTTTGTTTAAAGGGTGTAGCTGCCGAGCACAAACAAGTGAGACAAGCAAGGATGAAAAGTAAGATTAGAAGACTAGAGAGATGATGTGGTAAGACTGAGGAGAAACGAAAGAAAGAGTGAGGAGAGATTAGTCAACAGGAAGAAACCATATAATATAAACATATAATATCTCTCTAGTTTCATTTTTTTCATTGCAAAGAAAGAATAATAGACAGTTATTTCATTACTGATTTGGTTTGCCTGTTATTATAATGTAGATACTACCAAGTGGTATTTCTTGATATTTAATATGGAAGGGTGGGTTTGCTTGAATCTTTTTTGTGTTGTTTTAAGTAGCCTGTCTGTTTATACCAACTTTGGTTTGAATCAGGGATTTGCCTCTCTCTCTTTAAAAGCTGATCTTGCTGTGGAGCTTTGGTTGGTAGTAGAAATCTGGGGGGTTATTCACTAAAGTCTGATTTGTTGCGTATAGGTGCGAATTCGCCAGATACAGACAGTCGCAATAGGCTGCTTCTGTTGCAGTCGCATCTTTATAATGAGAATATTGACGCAGTCTCGACTTTATTATGGGAAAATTGTCACAATCTTAACATTAAAAATTGTCACGACTTTACAA
>WMED01004139.1:0-12293 GCA_019650415.1 Pipa parva
AGCCTCACCCAGACTCTAGCTCCTGCGGCCCCCGGGTAAATTGAGTTTGAGACCCCTGATCTATATGTTCACCTACAGGGAATGTTTGACATACATTTGGAGACTTGTTCATCAACAGGCTCAGTTGTTTACAGATGTCTAGTAACCCATAACAACCAATCAGAGTTTGTCTTTCAGAATTCTAGTTTCCCGATACTAGTGAATGCTAACTGCTGTTTGGTTGCTGTGGGTTACTAGATCTCTAGAAAGTTTGCACCTGTTGATGAATTCCCATGTTGGTTCTTATTTGAAAAACTGAGTGTGGTGCACAAGCTGACTCTCAAATAAAACATTCCACCAATCGCCCCGCCAGGTGCTATCTGAGACAAGGGATAAGACGAAGTAAATAGGTGCTGTTTTGTTGTATTGCAGCCAACCAGGTTCAAGCGCTTGTGTTCTCTGAGACAATTGATGTCTATTGGATAATTTTCTACATTTCGAAAGGCTTCCTTTGGTATACTTTTGCCACAAGAGTGTCCACTCATTCATAAGATCTTAGCCTTAATGTGTGGCTGACAGTACAAGAAAGACGTCAACGCAAAACTTTAATCAGTCTTTACAGAAAATGTTTCAAACCAGTTTCATTGTCAAAGTGTTTCTGTGGAGCAAGGCACAGTTGGCTGCTAAGTTTGGCTTTTTAGCGAGACCAATCGACTCACTATAATAAGGCTGGTTTCTTTTAGAAACAAATTCTAATTGTATGTGTTCGCTCTAAAAACCTATTAAAATGATCATGCAATTCTTTTCAATGACTTCCCAAGCATTAAAAGTTTGATTGATAAAAATAGTTTCTGGTTAAAGGGACCATAATCCCACAATTATCATCAGGTTTCATAATAAACCACTGAATACTGCAGTTAAGTTTGAGAGTTGCAAGAAGGAATTCTGTTTGACACCAGTCTATTTAACCCTACAGAGTCCGTTCACATCTGGTTGGACTTTCCATTCTCTCTGTCCAATGAACATACTAAACAACAATGCCGGTGACAAACTGTGAAATGGATTGTTACAGTAACACCTTATTAAGTTGTTTTCTAAAATGTAGTAGCTATAAACTATTCCAGTACATATTAATTGTAAGGTATTAGTGCTCCTTTAACATCTTCTAGCATTGCTATTGCTGGAGACTTCTTTTCATTTTTACAGTGTTGTATTTGAATAATGGCACTTTAAGGTGTCCGCAGGCTAAAATAGCTTGAATTGCAGTTAGAATCGCACAAAAACCATCACAATCGGCAGTAGCCACAATAAAATCCACATTATTCAGATTTTTTTTTTTTCCATTCTCTGTTCAAATGTTAGATTTGTGCAATTGTTTTCATGTTAACACTTCGCTTTCTGCTTAACTTTCTAAAATAGTATACATTTTCCAAACCCAAGGGATTTCCCCCTCAACCAAACATGCTCGTTATTCAACCTTGCACCAATTTAACATTTTCAGCAATGAGGTAGATAGATTTAACAATTAACGCATCATTACAAGAACTTCCGAAATAGACTATAATTAAAGGAAAAGAGCTTATTGTTTCCCCTTTAAGGACTAGGAATAAAATGACAAAGTGGTGTAACTGGGAAATCAATAAACAATGATCAATCAAAGTACAGTAAATCGGGCTTTTTATCTTATGAAAGATATCAATATTTGTTACATTATATTTTATGTATCAGAACAAATATTGTGCCAATGTTTGCAAACCTTTGGAAGAAACATTTTCAAATGGACTCTCCTTAATTGGCTTTAGCTTTAAGCAGTGATTCCCAGCCTACAGCCCGCGGGCCACTATCCGGCCCGCAACATGGTGCTATTTGGCCCGCAGCCCGAATTCTGAAATCTGAAAATGTTGTGTATGAGTGTGAATTAACCAGCTAAAGTCAGTCGCAATAGACTGTTACTGTCGCTGTCACGTTTTTATAATGAGAATATTGTCGCGACTTTACTATGGAAAATTGTCGCAGCTGTTTCTTTCAAATTTGCCGCGGTCATGATTTTACAAGTCGTGACTCTGAAGCGGCCCGTGACACGCGTGTCGCAATTTTATACGTCCCCCGAGCCAAAAAAGGTTGGGCATCACTGGCTTTAAGGAACTCGTTGAGGGGGTATATTTCCCATCTGAAAAACAGCCTGTGCATCCGCATTCCTCTAAAAGAATTAAGAACGAAAGCATGGAAAGTGATGATAAAACCAAATCAACATTCACATAAATCATTGAAAAAGAAATACTACCCTACAAGCAAAAGCACAATGAATATTCTGTTACTACAGAAATACTAGATGAGAATTAGATTGGTTGCCCCCTCCCCACAGAGCTGGTTTATTTTAGTTGTTAATATATTTCTTATTGTGTCATATATTTCTTTTTTTACAAGACCAATAATGTCCTAAATGATGGACCACGATGAGCCGAGATGAAGGTGACGTTTCTGAAGAATTCCCAGGGACTGGAAGGAAGGAATAAATGATGAAATGATAACTGTGATGGGATGATTCCGCTAAGTGTGCACATATGTTCCACTAGGACTCCTGCCTTGAGGGTTTTAATAAAATGAAGAAAAAAAAAGGATTCGGAAGTAAAAATAAGGTTTAACATTTCCTCTTATGGATGGGTATTAGCCTGAGACAGAAAGGCTCCAGTCTAACCTACAAAAATGGCAAAGCTTGTGATAATATATAACATGGAAAACTCTACTCATGGAAAGACAAATAGGATAAGTTCTCCTATCATTGCCTAGTTAGATAATCCAGACCACAGGGTTAATGGTAGACCTACAGTGGAGTAACCACAGTTATAATCAGGTACAGACCACTATCCGATAGGACCAATGGCTAAACCAAACCAAAAAATAGCTAACAACACCTAAGCACTAATTAATACTAATATATATATATATATATATATATATATATATATATCATATATCCTTGTTGTCTTTAAAACGACCCTCGACACCTTTAGTGTATAAAGACCAATTGCAAATTGACACAAGAAAATAGTTCTCTACAATACACTATTGAACTTTATTAAAGTCGAAAACGCCGTTTTCAACGCTTCGATCGTTAAATGAGCTTAAAAACTCAATCTCATTTTTCGATCGAAAGAAAAAGTTTCGATCGAAAGTAAAATAGTTTCAATCGAAGGTACAATAGTTTCGATCGAAACAAAAACCCCAATTTGATCGAAAGTTAAATGGTTTCCATGGAAAGAAATTGTTTCCATTGTAAAAGCAATGTTTATACATTGGAAATATTTTAAAATATCGAAACTTCCTTTCTCTCGAAATTATCAATATTGAAAAATCGATAACTTTTTTCGACGGAATTGTTGATATTTTGAAAACAATTGAAATGATACTTTCGATTTTAATAAATTTCACATATAAATAAGTTCCAAGGTGGATGACCCCTTTAAGTGAAAATATACATAAACACCTCTCTAATATAATTCCCAGCATGGGAAGTCAAAGTATTTGTCAAAGTATTGTTGTCACAATTCATATTTTCCCATGAAAATACATTCGATTCATTTTACAAGTACTCTTTGTAAAGGGTTCAGTTTGTTTGTTTTTTTGTCAAGTAACAAAGCCAACTACCCAGGAAAACCCAGTAAAAAGCCAACTACCCAGGAAAACCCAGTAAAAAGCCAACTACCCAGGAAAACCCAGTAAAAAGCCAACTGCCCACTTATAGTGACAAATGATTAGTACCTTAGATGCCTCAGCCTGTGATTACTTCCTTCTTCCCAAGTTGTGACGGCAAATATTTCTCTTTGGGCAACGTTAGATGATGTGTGTTGACGCTGGCGTCAAAAGCTCTACAAAACATAATAAAATGCACAACCCCCCTGAAAACTGGCTGTATATTTTGTTTTTGACAAAGGTGTATGCAAATCACAAATGAATCAGAATGAACCACAGTCCTCTGGTTCATCTCAAAGGTGTGAATGACACTTGATTTGCAGTCAGATTTATTGCCATTTAGTGGATTTATGATTATCTTTTTATAGGGGCAGAGTTTATAGATTATCTTTAGGCTGCATGATTATTCCATTTCACAATGAAATGAAGGACTCGGCAGCTGAATTTAGGATCTCCCTTTCAGCCCCCTGACTTAGAATTAAGTCATAAGCCGCACTGATAGGATCAGGGCCGCTTACACTTGTCCAGACCTGGCCTGTGCGGTAGACATGCCACATTTAGAGGGTTATTCACTAAAGTCCGAATTGTTGTGTATAGGTGCGAATTTGCCAGATAAAGACAGTCGCAATAGGCTGCTACTGTCGCAGTCTTTATTATGGGAAAATTGTCTCAATGTTAACTTTAAAAAAATTGTCGCAACTTTATAATGGGGAAATTGTTGCGAATTTGCTATGGGAATTCGCTGTTTGAGAATTCGACAGTCGAATTTGCACCTTAGTGAATAACCCCCTCAGTAGGGGGAGCACTGACGCAGGGTAAGATTCCTATCTAACAGGGTTAAAGGAGAACTAAAGCTCATTTTCTCTAGGGGTGATTCTTATTGGGGGAGGGGAGAAGTACTTACCGGCCACCTCCTTTGTTCCAGCGCTGCTTCCTACTTCAAGATGGAACCGATCTTCTTGCTGTGTTACTATCCTCTACTTGTTAATGCCTCGTCTTCAATGTCGCTGTTTTTTCGTCTATGCATGCGCGGAAGCAGTTTGAGCACGTGCATGTGAAACAACATCACTATTGAGGAAGCAGGAAATGAAGGGGATTTATGGCGCTGGAACATAAGAAATGAATATTGGTTTTATCTTGAAGCAGGAGGCGGCGCTAGATCGAAAGAGGTGATCGGTAAATATTTCCGCCATTCCACCCCTCCTCCCCCTTTAAAGAAATCACCCCTAGGCAAGATAAGCTTTAGTTCTTGTGACAGGCTGGCTGGATATTAGCATTTAGTTGCCTTTTAACTAATTACTGCAAAATATTCAATTAGCGTTAACCAAATCCACATCAAGATTATCTTTTGAAAAAGCACAAAAAAAAGCACAAAAAAAAAAAGCAAGTCGACATATTTTCAAGGAAATTTCAGGTTGGTTCTGTTTCATTCATTCCATCATTTGACTGAGTTTCCTTCCATAAAGCACAAAATCAATCTAAAACGAACAGACAAAAGTGCTGTAGTCTTAACGAGGTCTAAAATCTTGGCAATTAGTTATGTGAGATGAAAGAAGAGAGAGACTTTGTTTTAAATCAAGCAGGTATGACATATCGCCGCAGCAGAGTCCAATTTACTCCACAAACATTTAACGTGTAAGTTAGCCTTTAGTTCAAGGCTGAACCCGCCACCGAGAGTTGGACTCTCAGGATAGGAAGTTAAAGGAACACACAGGCCTCACAAGGACAGCTGTGAACTGTCCCAGGCTATCAGATTGCAACACACTAGTTTAACTCTGTACACAGATGTTGTCGCTAGCACTTATTATACAGTGGGCTACACATCAGGAGATTAATGTGTACATTTAACGATCAGGAGAAACAGTGGACCTTGAAAATGACCCTGCCAACAATGGTGGACTGGAGCACAGGAAAGTGGGTAATAGAGTACTCCGCCAGGCCTGACATTATCTAATGTTCAATCTATTAAACCACTTAGCAAATGAACAGTAGCAGAAGTAGCCACTCTAGGGCTTTCTTTGTCTTCATTATAAAGAGATTTATAGGCAGTGCCAGACTAGGTTCAATAGCACCCCCCACCAGCAATTGTCCTCCCTATTGTGCCCCTTACAGTGCAACAGTTTCTCCCTCATAGTGCCCCAATATACCATACAGTACGCAGCAGTGCCCCCAATATACCATACAGTATGCAGCAGTGCCCCAATATACCATACAGTACACAGCAGTGCCCCAATATACCATACAGTATGCAGCAGTGCCCCCAAATACCATACAGTACGCAGCAGCACCCCAATATACCATACAGTATGCAGCAGCGCCCCAAATACCATACAGTATGCAGCAGTGCCCCCAAATACCATACAGTACGCAGCAGTGCCCCCAAATACCATACAGTACACAGCAGTGCCCCCAAATACCATACAGTGCGCAGCAGCGCCCCAATATACCATACAGTACACAGCAGTGCCCCCAAATACCATACAGTACGCAGCAGTGCCCCAATATACCATACAGTATGCAGCAGTGACCCAATATACAATACAGTACGCAGCAGTGCCCCAATATACCATACAGTACGCAGCAGTGCCCCAATATACCATACAGTGCGCAGCAGTGCCTCCAAATAACATACCTCCCAAGCCCAGGGACCTGATATTGCACCTCAGCAATTTTTTAAATGTTGGCCACATTAAGTGCTGCCCTCCATCCATTATTGTGATGTCCCCAACCCCTTTCCCCATACAGTGCTTCCCCTTCCCTACACTCCACTGCCCATACTGTGCTGCCCCCATCCTATACTGTTTGGTACCCACCTCCCTTCCCCATACTGTGCTGCCTCCATCCTATACTTCCAACCCCCATTTTGACATAGTGCCTCCCTCCAGTCCCCCAGCCATGCAGATGTCCCCTGCTGTGTCCTCCTTTGATTTCATGCGCTGTCCCTTCTCTTGCTCCTTGAGTTCCTCTCTCTTTGTTCCTTTACTTTCCTATTCTGCTGGCTATGTTTCACTGCCGGACTGACTATAGGACAGAAGATGTGGGAAAGCTGACCAATGAGATTTCAGCAGTTTAAGTTGTAAGGTAGACATGTTTTTTATTGCCATCTTCTGCTTGTTCCAGAGTTATTACCTATTTATTACCCCTCCAGGTGTCACTGGAAGGTACATATACTTTACCATACTGTAGATGGCATATTAGTCAGATACAGGAATTCCCAGGGTTTCTGATCATCACTTTTAGTGCAAAATGTATTCAAGTTGTAAAGGCCGTTTTCAACCTTTCGATCAAAAAATTCAATTTAAAAAAATATTGAAAATTATTGAAAATTTGCAATCGAATTTTCGATATCGCGATATCAGAAATTCAATATTGCGATATTTAATTTTTCCATTGAAAATTATCAATATTACGGATTCTCCATAGGAAAAATTTGATATCGCGATGTCGAATTTTCAATACGGCGGTAAACAATTTTTACTTTTGCATAAATTACTATTCTATGTCGTGATATTGCGGCATCGGTGTTTTCAATTTTATTAAATTTCGCCCACCTTAGTATATAAACCCTAAAATCATGCACAGAGCAGCAACATCTTGGTCTTTGTCATCATTAATGTGGCCCACACTTAAATATGTCAGTTCCCTGCTGAACCTCTCTTCTCATATGGGCTTTACAACCCGTCAGCCTCAGGTTATTCTTCCACTAAACATTTCATTGTCCGGGGACTTTGCGCTAAGCTGGAAGGAATGTGAGGCTGCTCTAGAACGGAAGGGGTTAAGGCGATATTTACTAAAAGGTCAGCATGTGTGTGTGTGTGTTTTTCCTAGAAACATTTAAAAATGAATGTCTCTAATAAGAACACCACTGCTTGGAAATTTGGTAACACTCTCGCAGATGTTTTGCGTGTGTGTGTTTTTAGAAATGAACAAAAGTATCGGTAATTTAAAAGAGCTTTTGCACTAACATTTGGTAACACTCTTACGCAGATGTGTACGTTGTTAGGATTACTATTATTTTTTCTAAAAAGACATTCTGTAACGTCTTTCCCATTAAATAGCATAAGGGGTATTGATATCCTTTATTAGAAAGATGTTTTCTGTAAAGGCGATCTATATCCAGTAGCTCGTGGTCAGGTGGTGGGGGAGGCATTGGAGGGGTGCTATTGCAGGGTGTGAACTGTGGCATGACATTGCAAAAGCCCCTCCAAATCTGTGCAGTTTCAGGAAAACTGTCCAGCACAGGGGTATAGGGAGTGTCTTGGGGAACTGCAATGCATCTGTTTTGAGGAACTGTGATAAATCTATCCTTATGGGTAAACCTTCAGTCCAAGACACCTGGACACACTAACCTCAATGCACTCCTTGTTGGGGAAGCTGCCCTTCTGAAGCTAGGGCTAACTATCACTTCTGAAGCCATCTCTTACAGGGTTTTTCTAACTTTATAAGCCTTACAGGCACCTCCCACCCTTCTGGTGGGAGCCCAGGAGCCAGTCATAGACCATTTTACTTCCTGAACATCAGTATATATCCCACCCAGAATTACCTAATCATAACCATTTCACATTTCTCTTGGATGCAATAAATGATTTACTTATCACATTACCTCTTAGAACATGCATTGCATAATACGATTTTCATATAGAACATTTTAGGAAATTAAATACTTGCTATTTCCTTTTTCCTACATATGTAATGAACAAGTATAGGAATCCGGACAGATAGGTGCAGGAAGGCTGCACTCAAGGGAGGGACCGAGGAAAGGTACTGAAGACAATGGTGTAGGGAGATAAGAACTGGCAGAGGGTATAGACAAATGGAAGTCTGCACTAATGTAAGGAGGAGGAACAGCAGTCTAAAATGACTATGGGGGATTGGATCGTAGAAGGACTGAGAGACCTAATATGAGGGCTGCAGGCAAACAGCTTCCAGAGATAAGGAAATAAATAGGATTTAGAGGTAGTAGAGGAGTGTACAAGAGCATTGCAGAGAGACGGTGTAATGGTGTAGGAGGGTGTTAGGGAAACTAGTAAAAAGAAGAAAGGTAATTTGTTAGGCTTTCCTCTTCCAAAAGGAGGTATCGCTGATAAAAATAGCAGTTTCAGTAGGCAGCAGATAGAGAGACTTATAATATGGGCGAAATTTATTAAACTCCGAAAAGCCGTTTGCGCATTTCCAAGTTTAATAACTCAGGAGAAGGCTTCGAAGTTTCTCCCCGTAAGTATCGCCAGATTTGCCTCGTGCAATACTTGTCGTGACAAAGTTTTTTTTTATTAAATACATCCATGGAAAGGGTTGCTATACTGTATGGCTTCCCTTTCCATGGATATTTCTAGTGAAAAATCTGTGAATGAAGCGCAAACACAAATCGCACTAATAGTGCGTTAAACATAAAAATATAAATAATATTTCTATTGGTTCCTGAGAGCGGCGAAACGCGTTGAACTGGGTGCTACACTTGGACTTTGAATGCTTTTATCATTATGATATGCGATTTTTCAGACAACTTGTGAGTATATTTGGTTATTGCTCCTCTAATAAATAGTTGGCATGTTTTTTCACTATGGAGGAGGTGTTTGTCTTATATGAATGAATTCTGCGCGCTTGTAAAATTGTGGATTGAGGACCATACCTGCTTTGCCCAGCATTGTGGGGGTTATTCACTAAGGTGCAAATTCGACTGTCGCATTCAAAAACAGTGGATTCCCATAGTAAATCTGCTACAATTTCCCCATTGTAAAGTCGCAACAATTTTTTAAAGTTAATATTGCGACAATTTTCCCATAATAAAGTCGCAACTTTAATATTCTCACTATAAAGATACGACTGCGACAGTAGCAGCCTATTGCGACTGTCTTTATCTGGCGAATACACAACAATTCGGACTTTAATGAGAAAGCCCCTGAGTCTCATGAAGCATTCCCTAGGGGATATTAATGTAGATAGAACTGGGAACCTGCAAGACCAGTAGGGTTGAAACCAATAACAATCCGGTGTTTACTGGCAGCCTTTTGGGGACTTAGACTTTCTACTGCAGGAACTGCAAGGCACCTTAGTGATACCTTACGATGAAGGAACAAACAGGACACTAGAGTCTGGCAGGCAGAGATCAGGCAGCGATCAGAGCAGGCAGTGAAAAGTCAGAATAATTAGGACAGTCCATTTGACAAGGAATGAAAGATCAGATTGAAACAGATGGATAAAAGGAGTCAAAATGTGTTTCAAAGACAATTAAGACAGGATTGGTGAGCTTGGGTAAACAGAGTAGGAAGTGACCTCATATTTATAGGAGTGGTAGTTGGAGTAAAGAATAAACGATGCAAACAAATGGCTGGTGTGCAGTCAAAGGTTCAGCACCAGCCAAATGGAAAGCATGGATTTCCTAGAATAGCATCACATCCTTGAACTTGCTTAGCTCAAAGGCAGACCTGATGCTTGGAATACAGCAGACTCTCTGGCTCAGTACCAAGCAGAAGAGGAGCCAGCATCTCCCCAGGTGCTAAAGACAAAAAGGCAGCTTCTGTAACATACTCCTAATGCTGGCATAGATCCTTCTGCCCCCTGGAGTGGCAGACTCTTTTCTAAATGTCTGTTGTATTTGGATTGGATGAAGATAGATGAGGGGGGGCAACATAATATTTCAGGCCTACTATCATGTGACAATGTAAGGTGACATTTGGTACTGTGCATGAATTGCAACTTACTCTCCATGTACATACATGTCCTATGCAGTCAAGACTGGCCTCAGAAAATGATCTATGTCTCCTGCTGGGAGGGTGCTAAAGGAACAGCAAAGGTACGAAGATCAAGAGAATTTCTGAGTCATGGTCAAGGAGAAGCTGGACAGATAAGGAAGCTGGAGGGGAAGGAGAAGTTTAGTGTAAAATTTAAATGTGAATACAAACAAAACACAGGGTATGATAGAAAACCCTAAATGTGTAATCCTTATCCTAATACCAATACAAATTCTATAGCTAAGCTAACATAAATTGAGCAAGCACAGATGCAGAATCCCAGTGTAAAACTGCTACTGCGCTTTCTCTATTTGCCAAAACACACAGGAACAGGAAGTTAAAAGGATTGCAGCACCTGTCCAGAGCAAGCAAAAAATCAGGAAGTTACTCAGAGCAGCGATGGAGTACAAAAGACTAATTAAGTATTTACCCCCCTCCTATGAATCACCCCTGCACCTAACCTTGAATTCAGCTTTACAGTTAACGCTTGTGGACTGGGTTTTAGGAATGTTCTTATAATTTAAGTTATGATAAATGGATCACATGGTGATTGGCAGGCTTAAAGGAAGTTTGCACTTCATAGGACATCAATGTACTTGGAACTGCACACATGTTTATTCAGCCCTGCTGATTGCATTTTCCACCTGTGTCCTGTGACTTTTAATTAACCTGTTACCTGCTGTAGGAGAGCATTCCATTTAGTAACTGGGGATTTTGCTGCCCTCTCTGAATTTTAAAGTATGCAATTTCCAAAGTGCTGTTTTTACCTTTTTTTTTTTCTTATTCCCTTAGCTAGGTAGCAACTATGTGACTGACCTTTAAACCCAACAGACAGGCAGAGTGGATCCGTCAGTCCAGGTGTCCTCACTTAGAAATGAACCGGTGAAGAACTGAGATCAAGCACTCTGATTTTCCAGCTCTGTGTCAGAGTCTAAATAGCGGGCTGACGTTTGTAACAGTATCCTGTCTAGACGAGCTCTCAAACACAAGGTCCTATGAAACAATGACCACCATTGGTAGAATTTTTTTATGGATTTATCAGGCTATACGTTTGAAAGAAAGCATTGTGTCGACTTGGTTAACTAAGCAAGAAATAGATTTTTATTAATTGTTGTTGATAAAGCCTTGAGCCTCACTGTATTGAGAAGACACAAGCAACCATATTATGTAATGCACTAATTAAATGTTGCATAAATAGTGTGTATGGGACTCAGGTCACTCTTATCTTGTCCCCACCATCTCCATACTTCTCCTCTGCTAAGTGCACTGTGGTCCAAGAGAGTCCTGAAGTGTACTCTATGTGGAAAGCTTTGAAACCTGCAAGATGGCTATACCTTGACATCATGTGTTCTGATGACCAAGTACTGGTGGCAATAAAGAAGATAATAAAGGGATCATCTTCAGTGCCCTGTTTCAGTCTTGTGGGAGCTTGGAGATGGATTCACTATACTGACTGTAGTCTATTATGAACGCATTTCCTCAACTCTTTGAGGGCCATCGTGTCCATATTTAAATGCAGGGGTGGGAAATTCATTTTACCATGTGGCAACATGAGAAATTGGAATGGCTCTAGATGGCCAGACAGCCACCAATACACCCCACACACACTGTGCTTCCCCTTCCTTCCTACTCCCTACCCTCTGAAGAAGGGGCGCTATCTTGGTGCTCACCTCCTCCTTCTCCCTCTCCCTACATCTTCCCTGTCCTGGCACCATCTGATCTAGCACTTAGCCTTAGCAATACAATGTTTCTCTCTCACAGGAAGTTGAACGCTTTCAACTTCCTGTGAGAGGAACGCTTTAGCGCTAAGGAGCTCAGACAGGGAAGAGGTAGGGACAGGAAGTTGGGGGGCGAGCATGGCTATCTATCGCATGGCCAAACCCTGTCACC
>WMED01004140.1:0-12500 GCA_019650415.1 Pipa parva
CCAAATTCTTATGAAAATATATTCAGCATATACTGCAATGAACTAACTCTACCAATTTATATTTTGGGAGTCTGAGTCAGTCCATTTTATAACGACTCTGACTCGACTCCACAGCCCTGGTATTTTCTACATTCATAAGGCAAATGTCTATAAGTGGTTCAGTTAGAAGGGTGCCTTGCTCCTTCACATAGACAGGGGGAATCAAGAGAATTAATTCTAATTAAGAAGTATTTTTATTAGTCAAACATTTTATATTTCACTTTGCATGAAATTATAAGTCACTCAGCACTTTAGTTCACAATATAATTTAGTTTATTTTTACAAAGAGGTGTGGTCAGTTAGTGGGTGCCAAATTTTCTGTGCCTATAAGCTCATGTATCCGGACATGTTTCCATTTAGGAGGCATGTAAATTGCAAGAGTCTTGCCAATGCCATTTTGTAAATGCATTTGATTTCATGCAATGCAACTATGAGCAACTTCCTAATAAACTAAATGTACAGATTAATGAACATTGTGTTTGTAGGACAGCCCAATTTTTCGATTACCTTTGCAATATCATTGATGAGGTCCTGGTATCGATTCTCTGGATTCACCATTCCCATATCTGCAAGCTTTTTTAAATTAGATTTTATTTTCTCCTTTTTCTCCTCAAGGGTCAAATTGCTGTCCTGTTTTAAGGATTTACTTGTTTTCATCTTATCTGGGGTCTTGGCATCTCTCATAGCTCGTCTCTGCATTGCTCTCAGATGATCGGCTTCCTGACACACAGAAGGAATTCAAGTTTTATTATCACAGATAGCAGAAGTTACACTTTTTTCATTACATTATTTATTTATTTTGCTGGTTACATAAACTTTCTACACAAATATAAAAGCAAAATGCAAAACATCCAACCCACATCCCACTGTGACTACAGCAAAGCTGCTTTTCTACCTGTTCTTGAGTGGCTTGAGTTTCCAGGATTTCAGCCAGTGTTTCTCCCGGTTGGAACCGGATGACATCCACAATGAGACGTTTTGTACTTAAAAAAAAAATATAAAAAATATATATATATAAATGAGGTCTAAGGCTAATTAAAGAGGGCATATAAAATATTGCCATGAACCCCTCAGCCCTCCAACTGCTGCACTACAACATTAGCATCACCCCAGGCAGTTTTAGTATAGCAAGAGCTTGAGGTTTAATTTGACAGAAATGATAAAAGAATCTAAAATTGATTTAAAAAGATAGAATAAAGTACTAATTAAAAGTTGAAAGATAGCAACAAGAATTGTAAACAGAAAAAAAATGTAAAGTATCCAATAACTATATTACAGACAAGGACAGAGAAAATACTTACTATAATATTACCATAATTCACACAAACTGGGTTATTTGTTCAAGAGATTATCAGTCTAGCAATCTATTTTGGATACTGCTTGATTTCTTAACATTTGTGGAAAAAATTGTAACTAAAAAGTTTTCATTGTGCCTTTAAGCAAGTCAGAATGTATAGGAAAGTAAATGAAAGTGGGAATAAAATGTATTTAGTTAAGATTTTAATAGTTATCTTCTCTTTTAATGCTTCATAGTATATGGGCACTCATTTTACATGATAGCATACTTCTTTTCAAAATATAGCAGCCCTCCTTTATGACTGTAAGTCAAATCATAACAGATATTCTGTGACATGGGTCAAAATATCTCAGTCTAAAAATTTAAATGACTGCAGCTAGCATAGCCCTTAATGGACCAAAAACACCAGAAAAAAAAAATCTAATTTAAATTATCATGGCAATAATTCTGAACTGGTAAAAATGCTCTTCCTTGTAGTTAAAGCCATTTTTATCTGTAAAGTAAACAAACCCCTGCTTAGTCCTATTTTACTATGGATTTAAGATAATTTATTCATGACGAGCCCCAGAAATCCTAATACAGCTGTGACCATGAGAGAAAAATACAACACAAACATTACTGCGTAAAAAAAACTACCATGCCAATACAAATAAAATTTTCTTTTTCTTCAGTTTCATGTCCTTTAAAAGATTTATTATTAGGCTAGGTGCACACTAACATATTATGCACAGCACTTAATACACTAGTGTGATAAAAATAAAAAATATGGCATTTTTCCTTTGTACTTACCAGTGACAATGTGAATGTTCCCTCAGCGTTCGCATCACTTCCTGTGTGGTCGTATAATACGCCGGCCAAAATGCGACACACACTGTTCCGGACCCAGTGTACATGCATCATATGCTAGTGTGCCCAGAACTATGTAATTGCTATCGGCTTGCATTGAGCTGTATTTTTTTTTTCACATTAGCGTATTATGCGCTGCACATAATACATTAGTGTGAACCTAGCCTTCGTTTGATACATAAATCTATGCAAAGGATCCAAAACCAGTGGAATTTTATAATATGCACTTCTATGAAATCTGGATACATAAAGTGACAAAAAGTCAAGACAAGAGTTAACGTATAAATAAATTAAACTGAATTATTTTAATGGAACAATTTCAGAAGACAATGAATTTCTACAGATTTTTGTCTTACTTAAGCATCATGGTCTTTGCATCCTTTTCAGAGTTTTCATCACCGAGAACCTCAAACTTGTTAGTCAGCGTAAGAGAAACTTCTGTTTTTGCAAGTGTATCAATGTTGGAGTCTGCAGCAGAACCAGGTCCTTCCCCTAAGGTTGACAGATAAAAACTTTTTAACAAATGAAATGGAAGTCCTAATTATGGTCAGTCTTAGAAGAGAAGATGGTGAAAGAACACATGTGCACACAGTATAACAATACCTGTGATTGTTTTGTAATGTGCGAGAAACTCTAATATTGCTGATCTATAACTAAATATGTAGCTCACCGATGAGAGACTCAATAGTTGGAACATCTCCCAGGTCATCTAGAAGTTCATGGATTGGGTCATTGTGCTCTGGTGCTATGACATCCTGATGGTCGAGAAGCAACTGAAAAAAATAAAAAAAAATAAATTGAAAAAAAAAGGGAGATTTTTGCTTAACGCTAAATCTTTTTCTCTGTATGTCTCTTGGGGGGGACACAGGACCAAGGGATAAAGCTCCCTCCCACTGGAGGCAGGACACTAGAAAATGAAACTTCTCCCTAGGGGCTTTACCCCTGAGCACAGGAAGAGACTCACCAGTAAACATATCAAAGAGTAAACATCCTAATAAAAGCAGATAACAGTAACAATCATACAAATAAAACATATGGGAGCGTCAACCTGTGTCCCCCAAGAGACATACAGAGTAAGGCTTGGTTCATACCAGCGTATTATGCACAGCGCATAATACACTAGTGTGAAAAAAAAAAGGTTTGAACAGGACCAAGGGAACATACCAAAGCAGTCCCAATAATCACGGGGTGGACACAAAAAAGGACAAGCAGACTAATACTTTCCTTCCATTAATGTTGGGATGCAAAAATGTCTACCCAATAAAGTTTGATAAAGGTAGAAGGCGAAGTCCACATAGCAGCCTTGAATAGATGTTCATGTGACACCTGATGCCATATTGACAAGGAGGAATGCATTGCCCAAGAGGAACTCACTGCCCTTGCAGAGTGAGCAGTAATCCCCTGAGGAGGAACAACACCCTGAAGACTATAGGCCCAACAGATAAGATCTTTTATCCAATGAGCCAGAGAAGATTTTGAAACTGATTTACCATAATCCTTGCCCTTAGAAAAGACAAATAAGGAATAAGACCATTGAAAACTAGCCATGCGGTTCTGGTAAATGCGTAAAGTCATAACCACATCTAAAGTGTGAAGCATTTTGTCCTTGACACTTTGAGGATTTGAACAAAGAGAAGGTAGGAAAATGTCCTCATTTACATGAAAATAGGAAACTACCTTATGTAGAAATGTACCTGAAAGGTACCATTGACTGAGTGGAATATCAGGAAAGGGTCCTTACATCACATGTCCACATGTTCCGAAACTCTGCTGAAACAATAGCCACCAGAAAAGAAGACTGAGTGTCAGAATAAAAATAGAGACCTCAGACAGATGTTCAAATAGAGGTTCTTATAGTGAGGGTAGCATTACATTCAAATCCCACACTAAATTCAAATACCACATAGGAAATAGAGCCCTGTGAAGGAGAAGAATATGAGCCGCCCCCTGAAAAAAAGTTCTGGCTTCATCCAGAAGCCAAGCCCCTTATCCAAACCCTGTTGCAGAAATTGCAGAAGACAGGGCAAACGGAACTGAGCAAAGTCTAAACACTAGTTCCAGTAGGTTTTCCAGACCCTATGATAGGCTGCTGAGGAGACAGATTTTCTAGCTTTTTAACATGGTTCTAATCACAGCCTCTCAAAACTCAAGTTGTCCGATTGTATCTTCATTTCCTCTCCTTTCAGGTGAGCTGACCAATTAGTTAATGCCAACTGAACTACCTGTAGTACTAACACATTGACAATCAGCTTTCCTGTTGAGACCTTGAATGTGAAGGTTGCCACACACAGTTCCCCAACTGGACAGGGACACATCAGTTGAAATGATCTTACATGTGAGGAGGCCCAAAGAGCTTCCTTTTCGTAGGTTTGAACGAATCAGCCACCATGTTAGAGAATGTCTTATTGCAGGACTTAAGGAAATCTTGGTTGATAGCAGACGTCTTTTCCACTTCTTCAGAAATTCCAGTTGCAGGGAATGAAAGCAGAATTGAGCAAATGGAACAAACTATTGGTGATAAATGCAATAGAAAAATCTTCTCAAGCTCTCCATTGGGAATAAAAAATCTATTTTAATGAATCAAGGTTAAAAAAAACATACATATAAAATTAGTTAGCAATCCGGTATGCATATTGAATGCTATGCGTTTCGCACTTCAAGCCTTACTATATGGACAAAATTCTAGAGTAATTTTCAGTATTTCACTGTAACAGGTCTGTGCAGGAATATGAAACCTATAGCATCCCAAATTCCCAGCATCTGTCTTTCATTTGAGCTGGTGGAGGCATGATGATGGAGCATATGAAGTGTGAAAGGCTGCCTTTTCTAGGTTAGTTTTTAAATATTATTTTCAGTAACAGCTCAAGTAAAGAAATAGCGGTATTTGACACATTGCAATTTTGATCAAGTGTAGTCTAAAGGAAAATTGAACTACCGCTCAAAGGTGTAAGGAAGAAAAAAAAAAGAAAAAAAGAAGAGAATGGAAACCATAATACAAAAACCCAAGTTTACAACTCAATAAACACTAAAATCGCCGGGAGCCACATGAATTTCCCTACTTTGTATTGCTTACAAAAGTAAATTACTTACAGTGTGTGTGTTAACAATTTCTCCAATGGAAATATAAATCACTGGTTTGGTTAGAGTAACCAAATCTGAATATTCATCCACATTAAATTTGTCCTCAAGCTCAGGAACTTCGCAATCAGACTGAAAAAATCGCCTAGAAAAAATAATATCAAATCATCTTAATTTAGCACTAAATATAAACACATACTAACATTCCAAGTATAGAATATTTTGTGTTTAGTGGAACTGGCAAAGTATGTTCCAACTGATACCTGTTTTTATATATACACACAAAATGAGTATTGAAATACCGTATATACTCCTATATAATCGAGAAATTTAGGTTAAAAAAATCATTTAAAATCGTATACTCGACTTATACATGAGTAAATACGGTACTCAGAAGAAGAAAAAAAGCTTTGAGCCGCTCTGCCTTCGCTGGATTGGTTGAGGCAAGTGGAGGGGGCGGTGCAAGTGTTTAGCTGCTGTGGAGCTGACTGAGAGAGCCTCACACGTCACTGCACACATCTGGGTCTCGTCTTGTCTGGGGATTATATACGGTAATTGATAAGCGTGAAAGTCCAATCACTTGTCCAGTCTTGTAACTAGAGAAAGACATGTATTATTGTATTTCATTCACTCTGCTGCCTGCCGAATGCGACCTGCCAGCGTTTCCATACTGCTTTCCCTCAGTAACATCACTTTCACTGTGTGTGCATGCTGTCGATGTGTGTGGCTCTGTCCCCAGCCTACTGTAGCTCCTGGGATCTCTGCTGGGAGTGTCTGAGCCTCAAGCTCTCAGTTTGGATGTTTTTGCGCAGCGCCCTTCTTTTGCCAACCAATGGAATGCGAGAGATACCTGTGAGGGCGTGGTGTGAGGTGCGCGTCACTGCTCTGTCATCCACAGTAAGGGGGAATGAGAGGTGGGCGCTAGGGGAATGGGGAAGAGTAACCAGTTCGCTATCACTAAGCTGGCACCGTTATTGCCTCCAGGGCACTGACAGTTCAGTGTGTATCGGGTTAGTCAGTGCTGTTACGGTACATGTTCGGGAGTGTATGTCTGGGGGGGGGGGGGGGGGGGGGGGAACAAAGAGCAGCTTTCCGGAAGAGTATGAGAGGAGTGAGAACGCAATGTGAAGTCTCCCCTCGCACTTCCTCATCTTTTCCCGCGCGCCCTCCTTGTGCCCTGCAGCGGGGATACTGCCAGAGAGGTACTGCTATCTACTGCTATCTGTTATTGCAACATTGGTCTAAACTTAATATGTTATGCTGACAAAATCCCCAAGTTTTACTCTTTACTTATCCAAGGGTCATAGCAAATTTCATAATTGCTGGCTCAAAAACTGTCGGTACTTGGTGATACCTTTTTTTATTGGACTAACAGTCTGTTTAAAAAGGTATCATCAAGTATTGCAATACTCTCTATATATATTATGCTTAATTATTCATTTAGCAATTATGTGATTACCCTTCAAGTTGAAAGGCAATTTGAGTTTTTTTTTTGCTGCATAGAACATGGACTCTCCCACAAAGAGATCACTAGATTAAAAAGTATTGTTAAGGAATTCAAAGCAAGCATGTGACCAATGCTCATGCATGTTCACATAGTCACTAGAGGACCCTAGTTTAAAGTGTGTCAATTGATAAAATGTAATAGGAACATCGTAGCTCCAACTAATTAAATAACTATGAATACACAATAAAATGAGTGTTCTACACAGATTTATAGGCCAATATGTGCTGTCTATATTGTTTTATGTATCCATTACACAAACATGCTGGTAATGGGATCCTATTAAAATAGAGATTTTGAGTAAGCCTATCAATACAGAAAAGACCATATTTGGTGCCCAAGCCATGAGTAACATAGTCCTATATAGTCCTATACTAGGATAATTTAAGGTTGTTATATTTATATCCTTGCAAAACTGCACAGACCTGAACTTCTGGTAGGACTGTGATAGGTATTCATTGATGGCACTGAGATGAGAATTGTCTCCAAGGAACATTTTGTTGGATGCAGCATGCTGGAGCATTTTTGCTACTGAACCAAGATTTCTTCGCTGGTCTGTCGTTAGCTGGCCTCCAGCAGATATATCAATGATATCAAAGGCATCCGGAGCCACAATGGCTGGATTCATGTAACGGTAATACAAAAGATTTCCCACAATCTGTAACAACATGAAATAACTGGTTTAATATATAAACTTAGTTGCATATACAGGAAACTAAATTAGCTCATCAATTTTGATAGAGTTCTATTTCCATAATTGTAAATATGGTGTGGATAAAGGGTGCAGTGTTGGAATTAACATTTTAAATGTTTTTAGACACATAATAGGCCACACCCATTATCTGACCATGCCCCTTTATGCAAATAATCTCAGACTAAATTATGTGGCTTGTCATTTTATTAAAAGTGAAATCACAAATATCAGGTCCAACATTTGAATATTAAAAATGTGTTTAAGTTATTCCCCTGAACCATCCTGAATATATTCCTTACTAAATGAAAGGTGCTCCTTCTGTCCGAGCTTCCTATGGGCACAGCCTCTAGTGAAAAATGATTCCACTGGTTAAGGCAAAAATGGAGCTATGACCAAAATAGGTGTAAAGTTTAGGAACTTGCACTTACCTAAATATAAAGAAAATATTACACTTCTGTTTTTAGCAGTTTCCTAATATTTTTTCTCTTGATATAAAGTGATCACATTTACCAGATTATGGTATAATACTTTTTTGGATGATGAAAGAATTCAACAAATAGAAACAAAGCCTTCTACGGGGTCAGCTCCTCTGTGGTGTTCTAGCAAACCTGACAGAACCACATTTTGGAGCAAAGTTACCAATACCTCATAAAGCCTGTCTGAGAATTGATGAATATGCCCCATAATGTGTAGAATGTATTTTCAAATCAAGTTTCACAAACTTTTAATTTACACGACTGTAGTTCACACCAGGCTAGAAAGACAACCAGCCCAAGGAAACCCCCTACACATTGCAATATGAGGCATTGTAACTTTCAGAAAGCTCAAATGCCACAGCTAATCAGGATTGCATTTCCATGAGTTTATCATGTGACATTTTGACACAGTTATGCTCTATCCCCTTTATACTGCCTAAAAAAGCCACATCTGGGCTCAATATGCATATGAGAATTTACACCTGGATTTACAATTTGAACCGGCACTCCAAGTAGAGATTTAAAAGTGTTGTTTTATTGGAACCATATTAAAACCAAAACATAAAATCAACAAGTAGCGGTGATTTTATGTTTTGGTTTTAATATGGTTCCAATAAAACAACACTTTTAAATCTCTACTTGGAGTGCTGGTTCAAATTGTAAATCCATTGTCCTTCACAAGACGTCCGCCTGCACCGGAGCACCCAAACATTTACTACACGCTTCAAGGGGATTGAGCGGTGAGTACAACCATTTTTTCTTATTTCAACGAGAATTTACACCTGGTAAAGTTTTTTTCTGTCTCACTTGACCCCCCTGCAGTTTGAGCAAGCTATGCGTACTCAGCATGATTTTAGTACTCCTACTACAACTTCTTTAAGGTGTGCTGGCTGAAAAACAAGCAAGCATGTTAGGCTTCCCAATGCCATAATACGGAATGAAAGATTATTACAAAGGAGAAAAACGTGAGATATATAAACACAAATATGAGGAGACAGGACAGTTAGGAAGGAATACTGAAGGGCAAAATTATAAAGGGAATTTAAGGAAACTAAGAAAAGGAGAGATAATAAATGCAAGAGATAATGGAGGATAAAGCATAAAGAAAATTATGGGAGGGGAAAAAGGGACGCAAGAGACACATTTATAAGTAAATAATTCTATATTGCATGTAGGAAGTTGAAATGACAGGCATACAGACAAATAGGCAAAGACATGAGGTCAGGAAGAGATTGCCATAACAATTATGTTAGTTATTTGTGCTATATTACTTTATTATTTCACTTTCTTGCTGATGGGTATATGTATGCTGTCTAGTTTTTTCTACAACCCAAAATAAAAAATAAAAAAAATCACCTGCAGAACTATTATCGATGCCTCACTGAAGAGAAGCAGAGAACTAGAAAAACAGAGAAAAGAAAAGCTTTCAGAACAGAGCAGCATAGTAGGAATGGCAAGTAGACAGATTAGAAATAGTGGAAAGATTCATGCAACCACAGGCATGAATTCATAGCAATATGCACAGCAAAACCACAAGTAGCCAGCAGAGAGCACCAAACTACAACTATTTTAAAGAAACAGCCAAAAGCAAAAACAGCTACCTGTGTAACATGGTGTGAAAAACAATGTATGTTTGTATTCTCCTGTACAGAAAAATGCAGACTTATGATGGCAAAGTCTGCAAAGCTCCTAAGATCAACAAACTGATTTTTCTACAGTAAATAAAAATATATTATACCTCAAAATTCAATTGGGCTAACATATAATTTTTAAACTGTATGGAAAGTCAAAAAGTACCTTGAATATATTATTACTTACTCTAGCACAAACATTTTTCTAATATACTATTATTTTGTTCTTTGATTTCCCTGCTAATATTAAATAGAATTATGTTATTGTACTTTTACATCTGCACATATTCCTTTAACCAACACACAGGTTTTTTTATTTAACATTTCAGAAGTGTTATACTGTAGGAACCTTCACTGTGAAGTAAAAGTATGCTTTTCAGTTATTAAACAAATGCTATGAAAAAATATATAACATTTCCATGTCCAGGAACCAGAAGAGGAGTGAAATCAGTTACAAAAGATCATACATAAAATATAATGTGAGACACTTTGCTGTATATGTTTTAAAAAGTGTATGTCACATGGATGCAATGTTAGATTCATTTAAAAGTACATAGTGAGCCTTACAAAAGCAGAAGGTGTGTCGTCTATGGTTTAGTGTGCATTTAAAAGGAAAGTAATGTCAGAAAAAGAAGGTCACAAGGAGCTGGTATAGCAGTTATTCTTACTTAGTTCTTCTTAAAAAGTTCTGTGGAAATGTGGAAGAGGAAATTGACTTTCTTTCTGCTGTTGCAGCCATATTTTATCTGTTAAAAGGACCAGTAACACCAAAAATAATTATATTTTTTATTTGAATTGGCATTTATTTAAAATTGTAAAAATGTTATCTTTGATGTTGAATTTGTGAATTTTATTGCTTTCTGTCCATTTTCAGCTCTAATGTTAGCATTTATGTTGTATGTGTTTGTTAAACAGACCTCACCCCATCCCATTGTGTACAACATGATAATACATATTCAGGAAGTGCCCCACACAGACACACTGAGAGATAGAGAAGTCACAAAACAAAAATAAAATAACTGCAAAATTTGCAATTCCAAACAGCAATTTCTTTTTTGTAGTATTACTGGTCCTTTAAGGAAATAATTCTAAGGAAACAAAATATTATACCATGAATGTGTAAAATGTTATTATATATTTCTTTGTTATGGAATTTAAGAATAAGGTGAGCCAGTGGAGGAAGACACGTTGCAAGATGCAGGACTGCAACCTCTGGAGTTCTAAAGGTGGTCTGTCCCTGTCCTCTCATACATAACATGCAGTTTTGGAAGGGGTAAGGATTACTTTCTATAGATATAGGTTTATTATGTATGCCACTGTTAGCTGCTGATTTATTTTTACCATAGCCATTAGGTTATGGTAAAATATCAGTAACGAAAAGAAAAAAAATGCCCTTTCTCACTGACCTTCAGTAAATCATCTTCTCCTGCATCTGGAAATTTTTCATGCAGTGTATCTTTCAGTACCTTTGCTATATAACGCATGCCATATCTGGGGAGACAGAACAGAGGATGAGATACAAAGTAAATGAAGGAGAGAAATAGACTTTAAAAGCTGGTTTACTCACGGGATTTTATCTACTGAGCTGATAATGGCTGCAAGGAATTTGTCGGTTACAGTTCGCATGTTTTTTACAGATGAAGCTAGCTTGGTTTTGACTTCCTCATGACTCATTGCTTGCTCAGGTGTGACATCATATGGCAACTTGCTAAAAAAACAAAACAATAAAAATTCATTAAATACAGCAAATACATATATACTATTGTAGTTTACAAATTCTAATAGAGATAACATGGAATGGAAAGAAGGGCTCTACAAAACATTACATCTTAGTGCACATAAAAAGTTATCATCAAGAAGGTTTCACGAACTCCTATGGCGAATTGTCACACACACCTAATTCCTGGATACCCAGCTTGAAAGTTTTGTAAAAATGTACTTCATGGGTTCAAACATATGAAAAACTTTAAAAATAGGCTACACTCTTAAAAAAAATTACACACTGTAAAATCCATTAATTTGGGACACAGGCAGAACCTCTGAGGAGTAAGAGAGAACTTAGGAAAGTTTAGGAGTTTAGTAAAAGGGTACATGGGTTACATAAGGCTCACTCTAGCCATCCTGGTAATTTTATCTGGAGCTTCTAGGAAGCAAAAAAATGTAACTTCTGCAGAATTGCCTTTGCTCTTGTGTTTTGGCACATCTCTGTAGGTTCTGTTTATAAACAAACAAAAAAAAAAACTCTCTGGAACAACACAAAGCAAAAGGTAAAAGTGTTTTATTAATATTATGAAGCAAAAAAATAAAATTAAGTTTTAGGGGAGCACCCGAAAACTAATAAGAAGTGAAGTGAGAGTACCTGTGAGAGACAAATCATAAGAGAGCCATTTTGGAACAAACACATAAACCCATTCACCTACCCCACTTTTTTTTCCAGCAACCCTAGACCTCCTAGGTGAATTAAGCCCTGGAATATGTGGTGGCCTAAATGCAGAATGCTGAGGAGAAACCCATGAGCTGCACTGCTAAGCCCCCCAAGTTGTAATGGCATCAAAAGAGAGCGCCCATTTGCTGTGCATGTTTGTATGGGAAGAGAGAGCAAGCAGGGAAGGTGGAGGAGGAGGGATAAAATTGACAACAACAGATGTAATTTGGTGGGGAAGGAGTCTAACTAAAGGGTTAGGTCTCACAGGCTTGATTGGAGAGCCTAAAGTCTGAACTGGGAGCTGATGGAAAAAGGGTAGGGTCAATGATCCTTCAAGTAACAAGTGTCAGTATTCTATAAAAAACTGACTGAAGACCCAGAAACTGAAAGGCATCACTGGAGAACAGCAGACATCCTCCATAGAACACTAGGAAAAAAATGGAGGAGGGATGAACATGAACAGTGGAGGGGTAAAGCATGAGGATGCTTCCTCTTCTCTCATTTTTTGCA
>WMED01004141.1:0-13791 GCA_019650415.1 Pipa parva
GCTGCCCCCCAACCCCCCTCCGATCCCATCCCATGTCCCTACCTTGCCTCCTTGTCACGAGCAGCGCTGGTAGCTGACGTGCTGCTCGTGACACTCCTCCTGGGCCCGGCTTCTTCCCTCCTCCCGGCAGTGATGTCAGTTCCTGTGAGAAGCAGGAACTGACATCAGTAATGGGGAAAGGTTGTAACGCTGTAGCGCTGATCGCTACAGCAGTTACAGCCAGGCCGACGAGGAGGTAGGTAAGGAGAGGGGACAGATAAGGTAGCGCCCCTCTCCTCCTACTTATAGGCCCCCCCGCCTGAGCCGCTCGGGATGGCGACGGCTCTGCGTGCCCTCTCTGGCACGCGTGTCATAGGTTCGCCATCCCTGATCTAACTGCTACAGTTCTGCTATTGTTGGTATATATAAAACTGACTGTTTTTGTGGAATTTCTAGTCACTTATTTTTACCAGAAGCTGCTTCCCTTTCATATAATCAGTTTGGAATCTAATATAACAAGGTGGCCATTAACAGAGATCATCGCACACCTGCACTTTTATGAATCTTATTCAAAACTGTGTTTCCAAGGAAAAGGTAAGGGGAAAAAATAGCAGAAGCTTCTGTTAACAAAAAATATATCTGTATTTACTCCAAAAAGCATTTAGCAATGACTGTTTCTTTAAGTAAAGTTTCATTAAAGGATTTGCATGGTGTAAGTGGCAGGAGTGGGCTTTTAAAGACATTTTGAATGAGCTATATTTTCAATAGTGCCTGGGAAAGCGCATGTATAAAAACAGAAAAACAAATACCTGGAATATTTTGGAAAAAAATAAAAAGAAATGCACATAAAAATAAAGAAAAACTGTACTTGCCTTCTACTTATCACATGATGATTACAAGTAGATTTGCATTACAAATTACTGAGCAGCAGAGCTAAGAGCACACCCAAGCCAAATGGATATGCCAACATGCATCTTCCAGCTGCTGCACATTTGGATTAAAACGAGGCTGTAACTCCACAGTGACAATTCTATGAACTGAATCTTTTGCCAGTAGGAACACAATTCATTTATCTACAGGGAGTTCCTATTCTTCAATACACCATTCATTTCTTTTAAAGTCATGTCTGTTAAAGGGATCTTTTTTTTTAATTTTGGCATTTGTACATTTCTGTTAGTGCAGCAGCCCTTCGGCATGCACCAATGATTTGTCAACAAGATGATGCACAGCATCAAACTAATTTTATTTGCAACCATAGGAATCAATGTTTTCTAATCCCCACCCCCAATTACATTTTGAGCCAGACTACACCAAAACTGGATAAAACAGATGTACACAAACACAGCCATTAGGAAACTAGTCTACTTTAGATTCACACATTGTGCTGCCTTGAAAAAAATAGGTTACATAATGTATTTACAATCATTAGGGTTAAAGAACAAGGTCTGACCTTGCAATCAAAAAGCATAGACAGTCTTCTGTCACCACCAAAAATATAAACAAGCATAAACACCAATGATAACATCTATATAGAGGGAAAAAACACATTTTGCTTTCATCTTAAAGCATTTGCCTGATCATCACAAAGCAGATGTCATGGAGGTCTATAAATAAACACTTTCATCACTCTTTTGTGGGAACCATTGTAAAATAAATTTTCCCCATGTATAGTGGGAAATCTGTAACCATGATATTAACTTGGTTTGTTCATCTGTAATACGGTCTTATTACATGCTATGTAGGGGCACTGGACACATTTGAAGTTAATCTGTCTTCTATACAACTTATCCTTTTATTTTCCATTTGTATCTTCCTCTTTCTTTCCCCCACCCTGCATGGTATCAGAAGTACTTGGCAGCTAAGTGTTAGAGCTGTCCCTATGAAAAGAATGACCCTGTGAACTTGGCTCTCAATCTCCAGTACAAATTTGGCTCACTGGTCTGTTATTAAAAACGTCACTCAAAAGCGTAAAAGGATACCGCAGTTTTGTCTATTCCATTACTAGTTACAGTTCTCACAGTCAGTTAAAACATATGAAAGATACTCTGACAGTCACAACGGTGTATTATCAGCCTGCCATGATGAATCATCTGTCACTTCAATGTCTTAAGCTGAAACAATACACTTATTAAGAAGGCAGCCATTTTGTCTCCTACAAGGTTAGTTCACCTATACCATTCGCTTACAGTTTTCTTCTTTTTATTTTCCTGCCATTACCTACATCATTATTTTATTAATGATTATATTAATGATTTATTTTTTTTTCACTATTATCCCTTGCACAGAAACATAAGTTTTTGTAAGAGTCAAAGGCACTGTGGAAGCTGTTCAATCTACAAATGCTTTGACTATAACAATGTTTTCTGTGCCCAGGACGCTAGAGTTGGGAGGAGCACAAACAAATGTTATGGCAGCTCCTAGTTAAAATAAAATGGGGCACTTTGCAATGAAAATATTGAGTACAATTAGTCAAAGTGGTACAAAGTTAGGTTCATTTAAATGCAACAATGAACCCTACAAGAACACATAAATATTGTCCAGGGTCTAGCATGTCTTTAATCACAGCACTATGCTATGTCACATATAATATGTGGTTTCATGAAGTTGTACATTTAGAAGTACTATGGTTTTAATTAAACTTTAATACTTTAGCCTATAACACAATAAGTGCAGAAAAGAACATCATGCAGATTTAGATGAGACAATACCGCCAACAAGACATGGATGCCCCAAAGTTAGCAGGACATCTCTCTTGCCATAATAAAAGGGGAAGAGATGTAGGTATAACTTTAAAGCAGCTTAATTACAAAAGAACATATAAACCAAAATTAATTTGAAAAGCACTTGAAAGTACTATCTGTACTACCAGCTGGCCACAAACAAATGCATTCAGGGCCCTGCCTCCAAATTAAGTAGGCACCAAAAGGCAAGATTTTTCCATGCTTTTATGTCCATGTAACCCAATAAACAACGATTACAGTTAATGAGCAACAGAAAGTGATGTTTTGTGTGTTATTAAGAGCCACTCAAGCACCACAAAGTAAACAACAGCTAATCTGTAGTTCTATTTAACCAAACTGTTCTTAGATTTAAAATAATTTTTTTTTTTAAATTCTACCCTTAACGGATATTATGTTTCAGAGGGATAAAAATTAAGTCTGAGCACAAGGAAGAGCCCAGAAGGGATGCTACAGTGGCACTTGGAAAAATGCAAGAGAGTCCAACAACCCTGTGGCATAAGTGGGCTGTGCTGTGCTGGAAATCACAATGCATCAAAGTCTAACTGGGTTTGCAGAAACAAGGCCAGAGAAGTACTGGTCTATGTACAAAGCAGTAGATGAAGCACAAGGTCAAATTCAGGAGTTAACACGCAAAAATTAACCAAGAGATCAGTACTGCAGTGTAATCAGGTAGAAACTGGAACCAGCTTGGGAACTTGATGTCAGATCTGGGGACTATTAATAGTCATAGCAGGAATTCAAATGAGTTCTGGTTTAATAACCAGTGGTGGGTCACAAACCAGGAATTCAATGAATCTCACATATCAAAGATTCACAAAGTGTAGGTGATGCATGAACTGGCAAAGATTCATAATTTGGAAAACGCAGAGCTTTTGCATGTTTAACTCTTAGTCCAGGAGCATCTGGGCTAACTCACAAACACAATTAGTCTACCAAGCACCTTGGATGTCAACATTTTCCCTCACTGTATATATAACCAACTTCTTTCCTTTATATACTATCTTTCATCCAGGATTGATTTTTCAGCAGTATTGCCAATCCAGCTTGACTCAGCTTTTGGGCACATGACCCTTAATTTACCAGTAGCAATACAGTGCTATCAATAATTCACAGGCAAATCCAAATATTTTGCTGGGGGGAGGGGGCTGTAAATATTTTAGAAATTTAGAATTGCTCATTGTTAAATAACATTAACAATTGGAGAAGGGGTATTGCTGTACCATGTACAGTAACTAGATGAGTGATAGTCTAAGGTTAGCATGAGCTAATCTGGTGCACACCTATAATGTTCCCTTATGTATTTGTATAATCATATGCTGTAGAATGGTATTATTTTGTATTATTCAGAAGAACAAATGTGTTTATTATCAACATTTTGTGTCATTCCCATATGCCATTTTGCAACATGTTTAAATTAAAATCTAGAAGACAATTTGAAAAAGAAAAAAATTGCTAGCTTAATTCATTTATATGGCTTAATGTAAAAGAAAATGTTCATCTTGGTATAATCACACTAATCGTTGGTCACGGGAATGCTAAGTCACAGAAACACAAGAAAGGAACCTTCTTCTCTAGCTGCAGGTTTTCTTCCCAAGAGGTAAACCACAAGACAGAACGCAGCGGAGGGCGTCTTTCAGAACAGAATTATTTATGTGGAAATTTTCTGAACTGTGGACAGGATGCTTCTTAGCAAAAGGAAACTCTATTTTGACAAATTTAAATCTTCTCATATTCACTTTTTAATATAGGGTTTTCGTTTATGGGTTGTTAAATATATCATTTAGTTTAAAGAAAGGGTGCAGTACCCAAACTCAAGAAAATATCATAGTCAAATCTAATGAGCTGTTCTTTACATCAATCTAATCCTCCTCAGCAAATTGTTAAACAGATATCATACCCAAATCTTACACTTCAAAAAATCCCTGTTTATTTCAGACACATCAAAAAGCAATGTGCTGTTTATTCAGTAGCTATGCCTAAGTCAGGGGTCAGCAAACTTCTTTTAGGAGGGAGCCATTTTGCTCCCTCCTCCAGCGGCTCACAAAATAGTTGTCACCACTGGAGGAGTGCACTCTCCCGACGGCCAATCAGAAGAGCAGTCTGTGGTCATGGGCGGGGCTTCGGAGGTGTGCTCCAAGCCACAACAAGGAGGCTAAAGAGCCACAAGTGCTCGCAAGCCACACTTTGCCAACTCCTGGCCTAGGTCATAAGAATACTGCTTAAAGGTCTTGACACAGGTCTCATATCACAAGCTTGCTAGGATGCATTGATGAAAACAGTGGTTTGTGTATAGCATAAAAGTATTTGATAGACTAAAGGGCTATATTTCTGTTATAAAAATTAACCATATCTCCATCATTAAGCAAAGTCAGGACTTCAGTGCTTAACGTAGGGGAAGCAGGCAAAATACCCCTTTTCGCCTGTGTGCTTTATAACTTCACAATATAAGTAAATCAGCCATTTTCAATGTTAATCTCATAAACCATTTTAAGACTCAAATTAGCAGATTTCATATGTCTTGTTTAATATACTGAGCGTCAGTGTTCTGCATGTATTTCCAAGACCTTACAGGTATTTGAGAGGAGTGTGGAAAAATTCAATTGCAAACTACTATTGACTACAGAGGGATGAGACAATTTCTCTTTACTAAATATTCAGGTGAACATTACAGCTCTATTACGGTAAGTGTCTGGTTCTACCAACAGCTGAAATCTCACCATATGAAGGACATAAAAATAAAGCAGAAGAAATGTTTTCAAACTGTCAGCACATATTTACTTTTGCACATACAATTCAAGCCAAATGAACAACACAATGTACCAGCACAATGTCAAAAATCAGCAATCGTTTATTACTGCTGTCAGCAGTTTGGGAATGTGATTATACAAAGTGGGCTTTTAAAAGCCCAATACCTAAAAAAACAAAAGCTTCTACAGTTATCTTTATATTCACAATTTCACCACATAAATGTTTAACTTTAGGCCAGGGCCAGACTGACATATAAGTGCACGTATGCACACGTCGTTTAAAATAAAAAAAAAAAAGGCCATCGCAACAACACACCAATTCATTTACGCTGGTGCATTTTTGGGAAGTGTTTTATACATATGCAATAGCATATAAGCATTGTTTTTCTTTGCTGTGAGACAACTATTGTTCAATTCTTATTGCTACTAATCCAGTCACACTGTATGCATTCATATGCCTGAAAAAACACGACATGAAGCATTCCGCCGCATGTTCCTCTCTATGAAATGCATTGTACATGCAACAGTCTTTAGTGTCAATGGATTTTATGTTACGAGTATTTTCGGCATTCTTTTGTGATGAGCATTTAAAAAAAAAAAAAAAAAACAACAATGTGCACTTATACGACAGTGGGACCCTTGCCTTAAACAGGACTTCTGCTACCTAACTATAGATCTGTTCATATTAAAGACCAATGAGGGTGTCACTATTAGCAAGTGTCACGTAGTCCTCAGCCTGCCATTCCAGAAAGGTTGTGGAGACATCTCATAATGAATGACAGCCTTGAGTGTAGGCTAAAGAAAAGAGGATAACCCTACAGTGTCTGTTATGCTGCCTAACCATTGCAAGTGGATTACAAAGCCTGTATCAATGGTCAGAGCATGAAAAGTTATGTTTTGAAGCTACTTTTCCCCGCTTCTTTAAGCTAGTTAGTTTCAGTCTTTTATGGCTCTATCCCGCACTACAATTCCAGTAACACCAAAAACTAAATGTCGTTTCTGGAAACAAATAGTCAGATCTATGATTTATACTGCCAAGAACCATGTACCAAACAAAAGTAAGCAATGTCCTTGTGCAGCAATAAATTAAAATGACAATAGTGAACAACTTTCAGACGAACAAAACAAAGGGAACTTTTCCCGAACACCAGGTGTTATTAGATAACTTATTAGCGTAAACCAGTTTCCAAAACTTACATTATTTCAACACAACTTACAGTTTATTTATTCAAAAAAAAAAAGTACCTATAACAACAAATATATATAATATATATATTCCTATTTAGATAAGCATAACATTCCCTCAAATTACTAGTCCTTTAAAGGGGTTGCTCAATTTGGAAAATATCAGGAAAAGAAAAGCAACAAATCCTTTTAAATTCGCAGAAATGATTCACGAACAACCTCCTTCTACAACCACTATTGCTAAATTAGAAACACATTTTAAGATGCCATTCTAAGACAGTTTTTTTAATATAATTTGTATTTCAAATAATAAACAAACCTTCACCTAATCCTATTATACATATATACATATTATAAATAAAATTATACATACACACATTATTTCCTATGGAACTTTAAATAAATAATAAATATTGCTGAAGTGCCCCAGAAAGCCCGCTTTTGCTACAACCAGCAAGAAAGAGAAAATAAAATTAGTAATTCAACTTGAAAGATGATGTTTTTACAAGTACTGCATAGAAATAACTGTCAGGCCAATAGAAATGGCAATTTTATGTTCCTGGTGTTAATGGTGCTTTACGTATGTCAAAAGGGCTAATGGGTTTAGCCCAAACAGCCAAAGATCTGCTGCTGCAATATAAACAGTGCAAAATGGAGTTCTGTGAGCTAGAGGATTAGGGGAAATGACAGTGTATTTATCTTGTAACCTATTCTGGACACACTATAAGGAGACAAGCACAGCAAGCTCAAAACAAAAGACCCATAATTAAAGCATCTAAGCAAGTGCTTGAATCATCATTTACAATATGGATAAGATTAAAGCTGTAATCAGAATATCCCTGTTTATGTAATTACGGCAATGTCAAAGTAACCCAGGGAAGTTTCCATGCCTTTTTTGGATGGATTGTATGGAGGCTGAGTGCAATAACACTGTCTAACCTTATTGTTAATGTTACAATCTTCCAGAAGACAATTTATTTTGCCACAATGTTCTTAGATAAAAATCAATTAGGGTAACACATTCTGAATACTTGAATCCAAGGTTTAAAAGCATTGCGGTAGCATTGTCATGCTAATGTTATCTCAAGTAATATTTTGCTACAGTTTTTCTGCATCTGCTTTGAAATCAAAACAGTGAATTGTCTGAAGCACGCCTCCAGTTTAAACTGGGTACCAATATATTACTATTACTTCATGCCACCATGGACTTAAAACATAAATCATTTACAAATAATGCCAATTCCACAAGATTAGCCATTTCTAGCAATTAAAATTGTCATGGATACAATGTGAGGGTTTTATGTTTTTTTTTTTACTTTGTTTCACATTATACTGTATATGCACATATGTGAATTTTTAGACTAGTAGTTCAGGTTTGAACAAGAAATCACAGGCAAAGTCCTCTCCACTAGTTAAAAAGATCAGTAAAATGAATCATTAAAAGTCCTTACTGTGTACATGATATGCAATTTAAAAAAATAATAATCAGTTCTTTCCCCTGCTCTGTCTCTGCTTCAGAGTAAACCTGTAGCTACCTCTCTGAAAAAACCACTGTGGAAGACTGAGTAATGCTACCAGTGCTTAGCTAATCTGGCAAAGAGCAGGGATACAATGCAGGAGAGAAACATGGGTAAAGGGATCAGGGGATGGGTCAGATAAAAAACAGAATGACACCAAAGCTTTAAAATAACTTTTTTTTTTTATACAGGTTTTTTAACTTTTTGCAGATGTGTTTAATATAGATGCAGCCCTACACAACACTTTTATCTAGATTTTATCAATGCAATCTTCTTTTTGATAAATTAATGTATATAGGATATATATATATAGATATATATATATATATATAGATATATATATATATATAGATATATATATAGATATATATATATATAGATATATATATATATAGATATATATATATAGATATAGATATACACACACATTATATATATATATATATATATATATAAAATAAATATATGTACATATATAACGTGAGTTTTGCAATACTTGGCGATACCTTTTTTATTGGACTAACTGTCATTAAATAGACAAGCTTTCGAGAAGTCAGTCCTCTGCTTGATATTGTGTCACACATCATTACTGTGTGTTCAAATCAAGCCCTTAGTCTCAGTACACAGGAATATAATACAGACAGGGAGCACTTGTTTTAAATACAATTCTAAACATTTTTTAAACATTTTCTTTATTACATTTCTGTGCTGTTTTCATAGAAACTGCTATGAAGATTACAGGCTATTTCCCTAAAGCATTTCTTATTTATGTCTACAGTCTTGTATCACAAGCAAGAGAGGCAGCACATATCAAACGCCCCATGTGACATTCTATTAGAATAAACTTAGGGAGGCTAATTTCAAAAAAAAGATAAATAACTACTTATTGATTTTATACAAATGCCAGCATCAGTACATACTATGCAAATAATGCAAAGTTATGGCTAATTAGGCTATTTTCGAGGCATCTAATTATTTTAATGCATGCTCACTCAAGCAAACACCAACCAGGTGCAAGACTGTCAATAATATAATCCATCTGTAACAGACACCACTTTGATTGACACATATTGCCATCCTCCTCATTCAGATATGCTGGTAAAATTTTCTGCTTTCCTAGTAAGCGGGTGAACACTACAATGTGACTCAGAAGCCCACCTGCTGCACACACATGTAGGTTTCAACTCTCCCATCTTCAATCTTCAGGGAATGAGGAGGAGGGGATGACAAAATGACCCTCTCAACTGACTATAGTATAGTTGTTTCTTAAGTCTGGGGTCACACTAGCCAATTTCTTAATTAGGCTTATTACGGTCTACATTGAAAAACACAATAGCATGTGTGGATTATCCCACAGTAAACAACTGAGACTATTTTTCCAGCTCAGCAGAAAATCAGTTAGTCAGTGGAACCCTGGCCTAAAACTCTAAAAGTAAGTGTACTGCTTGAGGATTCAAGTATTATGATGTATGGACACTGTTTTTTTATTTACTACTTGCCACATTAGCCAATAGTATAGCTGTAGATACACAAGATATTTGTCGCAGTTATGGTTACACGTGTAACAATTAGATATATCTGATTACTTATTACTTTCTAACCTAACATAGGGGACAAAGCGCCAACTAATTCACCTACAGAGTGAATCACTGTAGTCCACTCTATTTTTAAAGAAACGTCAAAACATAACATTTACACTGCACCTGAATATTCATGAGAAAACATATTAGTAAGAACACATTGGCTTTAAAACAACAACAACAACAAAAAAAAGATTATGTTCTGAAAACTGTACAATAAATTTTTCTCTGGAACTAGAGAGTTTTGCTGGTTCTCTCTCAAACAGAATAGACACTTTATAGCAGACTCCATTGCTCTTTTATTAAAGCAATCTATTTGAATCCTTTAGATTGCATCACCAAATCCATGCACAATTACTTAACTGATGTTATGTATATTTTTATTAAAATATATAGTCACCTTGAGCAGTTTACAGTCCCTAATGTATTTGCCATAATGAGGAAAGAGAAGGATAAGAAAAGAAAAAAAAAACATAAAAAAGTAAATTTCCCATAATGCCATTAGACCTATTATATTTAACCTGCACTTCTAAACCTTCTTAAATATTTCTTTAGTATTAAATATTTTTTTCATACATTTCCTGGGCTTTCTGGGTGCTTTGTAAATATTTATAATATAACATTTCATAAAAGAATGAGATTAGTTCCGGTCCCGTTAAAACAACAAATAAAAGATGGCTGTTATCAGGAAAGGGGAATAAAACCAGGAATTTAAATCTTTGTAAAGTTCTGCAGAATTTTAACCAAGAAACCTAATCAGTCTGGGACCCTTTTCTGGCATGGGGTCCTATACCAGCCCATTTTGTTAATGTGGCCCTGGAGAGCATCCAAACAATAATCAGACCCCAAACATTTCACTTGCTCTATCTAAAACTTGCTCAAGTGACTGCTGTTTATTTCTGGTACTTTCAGCAAGGAAGCTTCTGCTAAAAAAGCATTCTACAGAGACTTTCAATATACGTATATGAAAATAGGGCTGCTTCTAAAGATCTTTCATGTAACAACCACTAAAAGATTCAAAACATCTGCATGTTTTGCATACACTAACAGATTTATATTAACCAAACCTTTCCAATAAGGAAACAGCAAATTTTGTTCACTGCTATACCTGCAAGCATTCATTTCAGTATAAAATGCCTGTGGCAGACTACATAGATAATAGAAATCTGCCATGACCTTTTAAAAACAGAAAGGAAGCATTTTTAGTTGCAGGCAATATCCATCTGTGCGCGACCACCTAACAGTATCGTAGACTCAAATGAATACTTGTAAGTAGAGAGGCAGAAAAACTGCACTTTATTACTGCTGGAGAACTTCTTATCCATAAAGTGAAATACCCATTTCTTTCACACAACCCCTCCTAAAAAGGTACTGTATTGGCTTTTTTTTGTTAGTAGTGTCACTTGTAAACTCACATTTTTACAGCTCCAGTGCGTAAGTACCATGCCCATTGCGCAATTTTTGTGTGGCACATCAGCAAAACTATCATACATTAGTGTTTCCACAGACAAAAACAAAAGTGCATATACTTACCCCTTGTACATTCTGCCCGTAGGATGCAGATTATGCAGAAAATCTGGGAAATTGTAGTTGAGATAATATGGAGGATTTATAATAATAGGAAGATGGGCAGCTTTGCCAACATACCTTGGCCACAGTTCATTTTAATACTTATCTTTTCATCATTAAAGGATCATTACAATTTTTATCTAGTCCCTAAAATCTGACAGTAAACAAATCAATGAAGATGCTCAAGTAATTTTTTTCATGCAAAGTGACTGCTTATGTGTCTTTATGATAACTACTGTATATATGTATAAAGGAGTGCTTTATAATTGGTGGGATCATAGGGAAGCATTAATACTGATTCATCTGCACAGACTTGTGTATTCACACAAGAGCAGTTTTCCAGGAATACGTCCTGCTTAACCTGACTTTTCAGGCTATTTATTTGTGTACAAAAAAAAAAATAGGAGCAGCTAGAGAATTTTTTCTTCTTCTTTAGCAATTAAAGACATTCTTAAAAAGGCATAAACATGGATCCCCACAGAAGAAAGGCACAAAAGTTAATGAGAAAGGATGTTGTGGCCTTATGCTGCGTGCACAGCTGCTTCTTTCTGTGGGTGACTGCAATCCCATATTATGTCATGGGATTTTAAAACATGACACAGATGTGCAAACCACAGCATTAGTAGCATGGTTAGACATGGAGACCATAATGTGTGTTCAAACTTGCACCTGTAAGTCCAATAACACTGCAGATTCGTGTGCTTGCCTTAGTGAGCATATGTATTGTCGCAAGCTGCAGAAAGCTGGCAAAAAAGAAACTGAGCAGATAGCTACATTTATAGATATATGACTAGTATCATTTTCAAGCACAAACATTCTTATTTTACATGACTGCTAAAAGCATTCAGCTAAGACTGTAGTTAAAGAAGAGAACTCCCTGCTTCTTTTCTGCTCCGATACCTGAATTGAATCAAAAGTCAGGTTGGGCGGAGCTAGATTATTTACAATATAGCTCCTCCAATCAGATCCTTACTAGATCGTGACATAAGGGATCTGATTGGAGGAAATTTAATGTCAGTCATGCTTTTAGTCCCACCCATCCCGACTTGAGATTCAAGTTAGGCATCAGAGCAGACCCCAACAGTTCCACTTTAATTCTGAAAATAGATTTTGCTTTGGCATAGTGCAGTGGTTCTCAACCTTTTTATTGCTGCGACCCTTTTTAGTACAATTCCCCATGATCCGGTAATCCAAATACCAAGATTGTGGGCGCAACAGACTGCTAGCATTGCAGTCATAACTTTAATATGTGAATACTGTCGTGACTTTAAAGATTGTCGCAGTTTCGCTATGAGAATATGCTGTTTGAGAATCCACTTCCAATTATCTTAGGCGACCCCTGGCAAATCGTCATTCGACCCAAAGGTTGAGAATTGTTTTCCTCCTTTACCAATTGTCCCTTTATCACTGAGATACAGGCTCTGTTAATAAAGAAAAAATATCCCTATAGCTTGTGGAATACAATGGGGTTATAAACAAACCACAGTTTTCATCAGTGCAGCCTCATGAGGTTTAACCGTGCAATACCAGAGACCTGTGCAGAGCCAAAAATTTGTATTTTAATGCATGTTTATGTGAATATAAATTATATTTATAGACCTTAACTTAATTTAGGCTGGTATAGTGCCCCTTTAAGCTCCACTGCAGAGATATACAAGACTAATGACTTATGCCTTTGAATGTGTCACCTCTGCATATTTTTTCAGACATACACATGTTCAGTGTGTGCCCTGACTTCTATAGGAAATCACTCCATACAGACTGAGGCAAAATGCAACTATCAAATAATTAGCACTGAAGCCAAATAAATTAAGAATCAGAATGAGTGCAACAGGGCAGATTAATAACAATCTTGATTACATAGTGCCGACATACTTTCACTAAATTCAATGAGGCACTGAAGTGAACAGCTGCTCTAATGCATTATCAGCTTAAAATATATCCAATCTTGCATTTTATTTATAAATTACCATGTGTGTGCATACCCAACTGTCACAGCAGTCTATAGCATCAACTAGAAACTATCACAATTTAGCAGTTCCGTGGAAGAATGCTTAAAAAAAGTCCTCCAACTGCAGCCCATTGATTTAAAGGGGAACTATAGTCAAAAAACATCTTTACATATGCAGTACTATACCTTAATGAGAAGTGTTTCTCCCCAGTAGTTGTTTCATGTGACACAGAAGGATTGTGTTGGCAGCATTGATAAACTCACACACCATTAAATGTGTGTGTGGCATGTGTACTGGCCAGTTTTCTATGAAAATGTACCCTACTTACTACATGAGCACAAGTTATCTTTCCCTCTGCAATCTCCTGTAAACAAGCTTAATTTATGCGGTCAAAAGGTCATCACACGGCTTAACCAATAGCAGTCAGGCAGATTTTTCTTCTAGTGCAGAACAGAAAGGATAGGGAGAGGAAAATGTCAGCTCTCAGGAAAACTAATTAAGGGAAACAAACGGCAAGTATT
>WMED01004142.1:2153-21112 GCA_019650415.1 Pipa parva
GTAAATACATAACAGATGAAATTCACAAATCACATCTCTATTACACCAACAGTGACATACTTTGTATAAACATGGGAGCCAAAATGAATAGTTGTTAATGGCCACCAATTTCCTTGGACCATTGTTCTTTAGCCGCAGGCAATTTCTGATCCTTGAAAAATCACAGTTTATTAGTACACATAATTAATGTCATTTTCCTGTGCCAGAGAAACAAATTTCAGCGTCTACACAGGAGCTTTAAGTATTGAAAAATGTTTGTTTAAAGGGAAAGTAACGCCAAAATTCTGATGCCCAAATTACATTTATTCAGTTTTCCTACATTTCCAAATAACAAAAAAGTCTGAAACACTTAATCGAGAGGACAATGATTTGTATTTAGCTCAAAATTTTTGTTCTTATTTTTTGCTGGGTTTTTTGACGCAGGTCATGATTATTTGTTATCTGGAGTTCTTATAGAACAGATTGACAATATCTGCAGTTAGCAAGGGATAAGCTATCAACAAAAATCAACTTGATATAAAAAAAATGTTTTCAATGTACAGGGTAAAAATAACTGGCATAATGAATGAAAACCTTTTTGGTGTTACTGGTCCTTTAAAACACATCAAAATACAGTGATACCTTGGTTCTCGAACGCCTTGACTTTCGACCAAATCGGTATTCGACCAGGAAATTCGAGAAAATTTTGTCTTGGAATCCGAACAAATTTTGGAACTCGAACAGCCGAATGGCATTTTCAGCATCAATACAAGTCAATCTGCAATACAAGTCAATCTGTTTTGGTTCTCGACCAAATTTGGTTCTCAACCACACTTCCAGAACGAATTATGTTCGAGAACCGAGGTATCACTGTAGTCAGAAATGATGCCACGTATGGTGGGCACTGTGCACTATGCTATAGTTGTAGGAACTCTCTTGTCAAATACCAGTATCTCAGTAGAGTCCTTGGAAATTATTTTCAGTTATTTGCAACTATGACAAGGTAACACTACTTACTGTATTGCCATTCCGATACATTTGAAATAGTGATTAACTCACACATAGCAATTTGTTCTGCTTCTTTGAAGTCAAAGACATTTTATATAAATATTATAGAGTGACTTCTTTAGATTTGTTAATGCATGAAAACCTTTGTGACCCTTGCACCGTTGTTTATAAAGTGCAATAGGACATATGAGAGCATAGTGTTGCCAGTCTGCAGCATGTGAGTTGGAACATATTCTTTTTTTTTTTATATATACTAGTTAATGTTTGCTTCTTATTTACTTTTCTTAAACAGACACTAGATTATAAAGGATGCAGCATTTTGTGTGTCCGGAACAATTGTTTATATTTATTTCTACCTGTGAGCTGGAGCTATCCTATTTAGTACAAGGTACTCATAGAGCTCCGCCAACCATAACTTAGCACTGTGTGAGGTTGTGCTATTGATGGTTATGGCATTTGCAAGCCAAATGGCAGCTTCTGGTCACATATTTAAGTACTTAAATGAAAGAAGTTTTCCCTACATCTACATATCTGTTTAAGGTAAGATAAATCTCCCAGGATGATTAACACTGCTTAGTAAGCAAGCATCATTTTTTTTCCTAAAGCCAAAGGGAAGAACTGTGTGTAGTTAAACAAGATGGGTGGTATTTCTCAAGTGTTGATAATAGTACCTTACTGTGTAAACATTGTCACTCACTTTCATTTTGGTTTTCACCCACGGCTTCTTTAGTTAAAGCAGCCGCAGGCAAAAATGTTTCATGGAATTGGTAAGGAAACCTAACACAACCACCAAAACCAAGGAAAGCTTGTAGTAATAGCAGGAATATATACCATTATTGTCATGTGATAAAAACTATCCTATATGTTATGTCGTTCAATTCATGTTCAGCAAAAAAAGACGGAGAATATGGGGGGAATTCACCATTCAGCGAAGTGAGCTCCGAAGCCTTCGGCTCACCTCCCAAATGGTATTATGCGCATGCTGATGTCCTGCGCGCGGACATCAGCATGCGCATTAAAGGGATTCCCATCTCGGTGAGACCAAAAGAGTTGCCTCGCCGAGACAGGAATCCCTTTAATGCGCATGCTGATGTCCGTGCGCAGGACATCAGCATGCGCATAATACCATTTGGGAGGTGAGCCGAAGGCTTCGGAGCTCATTTCGCTGAATGGTGAATTCCCCCCTGTGTTGTTAGTGTGTCTGCGTACAGCTGACTATTCACCCAGAGCGTGTGACTGTGTACCAGATGCCTTTAATAAATTTTGCACCATCTGTTCCTGAACCAAAAATGTGTTATATACTGAGAAAGAAAAATAGCACCCATATTATTCAAATTTGTTACAGATTTTGTTTCATGGAAGCAGTCTGTCTTGTAAGACGAGTCTTCTTAAAAAAAACAAAACTCTGATTTCCTGTTTGTAAGGAGAACTTTATGGATGAACACAGTTGTGCGGTCATCATCTGTAATATTGTAAATAGTGTCGTGAAATTGCACAAAAAAAAATACACTGTAGAATCATATATTTTGTAGTTGTTTTGAGGTGCCTTCTTGTAAAAATAGCAACAATTAAAAACATAGAGAGGGGTTCCAAGCGGGTCATTTTTCTTTTTAAAGCAGACTTGTTTGGCTGAATCACATAAGACAGCGCAGTTTCGAGCATGAACAAGTTCTAAGCCTGACTTCCTCGTGGGTGACTCCTTTTTTAACTACACACAGGACAGTTGTCACTGCAGTATCAGTTTTTCCCCTGTGGAATTGACTCATTGACCTCTACTGAGTGATCTACAATTTTCAGTGCTGATGAAGATAATGCTGGGAATTGCAGCATAAGATTTATGAGTTTGATGTCCCTAGTTCAGACTTTGGGGGCAATTCAGGAACGATCAAACTTGCCTTGCGATGGTTCTCACCACTTCGCCGAGTCGGGTATGCGCTCCCTGGTCTCCTACAAGCAGAGATCAGCGAATGCTTTAAAGGTACTTCGGCTCACCTCGTGACCACTCGAGTCGCCTTGCCGAGCTGAAGTACCTTTAAAGCGTTAGCTGATATCCGCTTGCAGGAGACCAGGGAGCGCGTACCCGACTCTTCGAAGTGGTGAGAAGCATCGCAAGGTAAGTTCATTCCTGAATTAACCCCTGTGTTTCTGCACATATATATTTCCTCACTGGTAGAAAAGATCCATCTATTGTGAGAGTTAGTAGCTCAATTTATAGGCCATATCCTTTGAACTCTTTAAAAGTGAAGGTGAAGTTTTATTCTGCAGGACAGATAAGCATTCCAAATGCTTCCAAATACCTAGTCGTATCGCTCACCCCATATTTATTGTGGCTCTCTAAGATCTAGGGCTTGGAGCATGGCTTGAAATGATCCATGAACAATGCCATCTGTTGTCGTACTCCATTCTACTAACTAACAAGTACACTTAGACATATCAAAGCTTATGTTACTAATTTTCTGTGAAATGGAAATTAATAAAGCTCCTATTGTATTAACAAAGAAGGAGCACTTATTTAGCTCTTAAATGATCATGTAGACTTGTTTTTATGTTTCTTTTGATGCACCCTGTTTTCCAACCCTCCCCATTAATTCAATGGATTGTCTTTATTTTCTCGTCTATTTCATATTGTTTTATAAAAATCCTATTTACTTGTTTTCTTTTGTTGTGTATTCAAAGCTTTGTTTTGTGATGTAGGACAAATGATAGACTCAGAATCTGACTGATAATGCAATGTATGCAGGAGGTTAGCAGTCAGCCTGTTGTATTGTGTTGCAGGTCTAATGGTTTGTCACACTCATGGAGTGAGAGAATTCCAGACACTAAACATGTTTCCGATGTCTGTGAAAATGGTAGGCCGAGAAGTAACTCTTGGCAAGGTATGTTTTTGGGTTTTACAATAATGAATTGGAATTTGGTTAAAGTGATAACAGATGTATATTTTAGTAGGGTATGTAACCCGTTCTTCAGCCCAACATCACACCTGTTTAAATAAAACCATTTTCTTTAGCACTTTATAATTTATAGTGTCAGATAAAGGTACAAAGTTCACCATCTTTTCCAAATTGGATGTGCAAATATTCTCCATAAATTTGTTCATATTTTTTCTTATCTCAATTAAAGCATTCACAGATTTAATACTGTCTCCGTTATGTGTCGTGCAGTAAAATGGTATTCAGATCTGATCATTTTGGTGGTATTTTTATTTCTTTATATGCAGGTACTAATATATTATAATAATAATATTATCATTATTGACCATGCAAGGTAAATAGCTGAATCTATAGTCGCCAAATGCTTTGTTATACCTTTCAAAACCAGTTAACAAAAAACTGACTCATATACTGACTCATTTCCTTTGATGGATTACATCTTCCAGGTAATATAAGTGGCAGCAGGAAAAAGCTCAGAGGAAAGAGATTCAGGCCTCGGTCTAATTCTACAGAGTAAGTACTGGTATAGTGAAATAACACTAATTATTCATATTTAATATACATCAGCCTGAATGTGTATATTCTCCTGCATGCCCAGGATGTCTCAGGTTTTAAACGCCTACATCTACAGCCTAATTATTAATTAGAAATTCTAGTTTGTGTTGATCTTCTCTTCCTACCACTGATTGGCTGGTGTTTCTCATAACTGTTTTCAGTGTTTTATCTACAAGTAGATTTCTAATCATAATATGCACTTCAGGGAAATGGATGGAAATACATATGAACTTGCTCCATTCTGAATTTTAGCATATAGCACACGCTAGGTGCAAACCCATTGTTTATACAGAGATTTAGATAATGCCTATTCATCAAATACCTCCTGCCAAAATAGGACAATTTCAATATTATATTCTCTAGGCACCATTTAGAAAATTTGCAAGCACAGATTAAATAGATATGAATTGTATTCATTGTAAAGGTTTTTGGAACAATTTCATTTGTTGCCGTTCCAGTCTCTTTAAACAGACGTTGGGCAGAGTTCCAGCAATCATTTCTATTCCTTAGAACTTGCAGAATACAGCCTTTTTACATTTTGATGCTGCAGTTTATCATGGTGGACAAATCCATAGCAGGTCCCCCTGTACAGTAGACTCCTTGTAACCTCTTGTAGGTGTTCAGGGCTGTTTTTAAACTAGTTGAGGCCCTAGGCAAAATTAAAATCAGGGTCTCAGCATTGCCTCTACCTCCTGTCAGTGCCCCCCACTGTCTCAAATGGACTCTTCAGCATTGCTTGATCCTACAGAGACCCCTAGCAGCGCTCAAACAAAGGAGAGCTACTGCATACTTATATTCCAGATCACCTCCTGCACTGATGACTGTGACTCTTAGATTACGATCATTAGTGCAGAAGTTAAGCCCTTGATCCCACCTTAATGCTGGCCCTGTAGGTGTTTTACTGCAAAACAACCTCCTGGACATGTTATTGTGAGGTTGCTGATAGTTACAGGATATGATGGGGTTTGTCACCATGAATTAATGCAGTAACGATCAGTGCTAACATTAAGCATAGTGTAGGCTTACCCTTAAAGTATGTTTGTAAGAGAACAGAGCAGAAGATTAACAGAAGGGGATTCCCAAATTGAAAAGCAGTTATCAAAATGGTGCTGCAGCTGATGGGGGCTTTTCCTTGTTAGAGATGGGGTAGAGTTAGGGTGCGCACGCAGAAAGCTTATTTCTTGCGCTTGATGTGCATTTGGAACAAACTGGAAACACATATACAAATTGATACAATGTTAACATATGGGGCTGTGCACATGTGCATCTAATTATGCCTTTCTCAGGTACAACATTACAAGAATATAATATATTACAACATTAATATGACATTTTTTCACTTTCTAGTACAGTATATCATGTATGAGTTTTTCAGGTGAAATTTGTTTCAGGTGTAACAGGATTATCAACAATGAACAAAAAATGCCAAATTGTTAACGCCATAGTGAGTTGATGCAGGTTTACAAATTCCTTACCTTTATGTACACGGAGAGAGTTCCATATGCCTGTGTGCCCATAGCCTTGGACATAAGATAGCTGTATGCTACATAGTTCAGATAATAATCATCATCTCCTGCTATCTACAGAAGGTCCATCCCACTTTTCCCATATACATGCCCATTATATTTCTATGCAGAGGTCGTACTGTGTTTATACTTTGTACACTTTCCTGCTTTCTCTGCTCCTGTTGCTTTCTGCAGGTATTTTAATCCATGGTTCAAAAGGCAACATTATGTAGCTATGTGGGTAGAAGATGTGAATAAAAACACAGAAGGACCCTATATTAGGTACTGTTAGGTACTACGTACCTTCCATATTATATCGCTGTGAGATAACAATATTATACAGTATATTATTCATGGACAAAGTGATTGGCATATATTATTTACAGGTGAATAGTTGATCCGAGGTTAAAATGTAACTGGGTTAATTATTCCTCTGTTTTTGGCTGAAATTTGTTAAAGTGAATTAATAATGTCTAAACAAGAGAAAAATATACCACGGGTGAATGACTGATCCTAGATTGCAAGAATAGGTCAACAGAATTGTTTACTGTTTCATAAATCTAGACAATATTTCTACATTATATACATATATATAATACATATGTATATTCAATATGGTATTATACATAAAGTATGCATTCTATTTTTAATGCATATTTAATACATACAGTTCATGTTAAAATGTTCCTTTGTTTGCTTTTCCTGCCTAATGACAGATATACAGTACTTTATCTGTTGAACTTGAGGCTATTAAAGTGGGATATTTTCATTCTTGCCTTCACTCCATCACTAATAGCTCTCCAAACCTTTGTTTTCACTAATTTGCTGATGGCTCATGACATCATAATCATTTATTTACCATAAGAACAACCGAGCAGTTCCTCTTCCTGTATCCCATGCTGCCCTGCATAATAACTCCATAGAGCAAGTCATTCAGCTACCTAAGGACTATTTGTCACCTCATTACCCCTTAAACTGTTCCTAATAGAATACTTAGTTATATTGCATCTAAGTGAACACCATTCCAGAACACAGCCAGGCTTTTTTAGTTTTACATTTATGTGATATTTGGACATGTTGAACTGATTAGGACAATGGTGCATTCCAGTTTCTATCTAATATTAGTTAAGAATAACCATTATGTAACCAATAAATGTCAAGAACATCTCTCATCTTACACACACAAACTAGTAGGCCAATATTCTGTATGATCCAGATATCTATACCTGCCTTGCTGGCTCACAGCTTAAATGAAAAGCAAATGCTTGTGCTTTTACTCTCAATGACTCATCAACTTGTCTGGAACATTAGCAGTGAGGTGCTAGGGCAGGGGTCAGTAACCTGTAGCTCTTTTGATGGCTGCATCTGGCTCTTAGACTGTAACGAGCGGTGCTCACATGCAAGCACTGCACATTACAGTCTGCCAGCTAATCACCGGCAAGCGCTGCAGAGACAAAGCTGTCCCAGTGCTTCCGGGTTGCTAGCCAATCCGGAGCCGCTGATGTCAGCACACTTCCGGGTTGCTAGCCAATCCGGAGCCACTGACATCACCTCGCTTCTGGGTTGCTAGCCAATGTGACGTCACATATGATATGATGTCAGCAGCTCTGGATTCTAAAGGGCTGAGCAGAGCCGCACGTATAAGGCTCTCTCAGCCCAAAAGGTTGCCGACCCCTGTGCTAGGGGATTATCAGCCTGTGCCATGTAATAATAATTGATCCTCAGCCAAGCACACCATAAGATGTTGTAAATGGTTTGGGAGACAATATAACTATAAAATTTACCATTATTAAAAAAGGATGTAGGTCAGTGAACCCATTCAATGGGATCCTTTTCACTCTGGTGTAATATATTGTGTATATTGTAAATATTTACATATAGGTAATGTATTGTATATATGTATATTTATATTGTAAGCCTAGAAAGACAGTGTCACCAATTCAGTTATTACCTCCTTAATTGCTTCTTTTATAAAGAACATTATTATGGATAAAAATGTAAAAACATTTTGATCCCATGATATTCTTGACTCCTTCCAAATGCATTCAGGCTTAGAAACGGACATTCTATAAACTTCAATGTCATGGACCTCCCTGTACATTAATTAAAGGCAGAGACTCATTACCTGCTTCAGGGTGTGTAAAATAAGGTAAATGTCAAATTTCTCCTCAATGAGCTACTCGCAGAATTAGTTTTGTCCCACGTATATGTTATATTTCATTGGAATAAACTCATGAAAACACAAAAAGAGGCAAAATAACATTTTTTTTTTAAAACTCAAATGTACAGATAAACCATTTGCTGGCATTGAGTTTTTCCAAAATCTTGAACTACATAACATTCGATTCTAAATGTCTGATAATAATGGGCTTGCCATGTAAATGAAATCAGGAGGTTTGGATGTCACTCTTTATAGATCTAATGGAATATTATTCAGTATAGCTAATGGAATAACTTCCCACTATTTTTCTTTTAAAGAAGAACTAAAGTGCTTGTTATTCTAGGGGTGATTCAACTTGGATGGTCTCAGTAGATGTACTAATGTCAATCTATTGTCTCCTGCTTCTTCTTTTCAGGTTATATTGAGACCACCCAAGTTGAATCACCCCTAGAATAATGAGCACTTTAGTTATCCTTTAATTAACATCATCAAATAATATTACATTCAATAAGCATATGAGCCAGTCTCAACTTTACTTTTTCACCAATGGAATATATGAGAGGAGAGATGATAATCATTAAATGCCTGTTTCTAATACAGTGGCCCATTAGGTCCTTCCATCAATAGATACTGCCTTAAAATGAGTGCTTTACATATTTTTTAAGATTAGTCAGTATGTTGATTTGGATGGAGTTTGTGCTACAAATGTTTGTGTATTGGTTCCTGGTCAGTAATCTGAACAAGGAATCTCCAGGCAGTGAATACGTATATCCATATGGTGTATGTGTGGTAATCTTCTATGTCCTTACATTTATATCTGCCTTTCTCTGTAGTCTGATTGTTAGCCTAGGGATTGTTCAATCTGTATAAGATTGTATAAGACCAAATCGCTGCTTTGTAGGCACATGGCATATGACTCATTTGCCTGGGTATAGTTATGTGTGCATGTTTGTATGAATGGGGAAAAAATAGTGAAAAATAAAGAGGTAGGGATCTTCTGTAACTCTGCTTAGTGCGGTTACATGCATAAATAACTTCTACTGTTGAGTTCTTGATTTGTATGGCTTGGTGTTTGTTTTTCTTATTTTATAGATGCAGCCATCTTTTTTTCTGTCAAATAACAGACACCCACTCTTTTCCATTGTTTTCTAAGGATCTTTAGATAATGAATATTCATGAAGTACCCCAGAAAGCTCAATTTGTTAAACATGGATGCAGCCAGTAATGCAAAAAAAAAAAACTAAAAACAAAATCAGGAATTTAACTTCCAAGATGGCAATTTTACAAGTACCTTATAAGTATAAATGTCATACCAAGCCAAATGGTAATTTACTTTCTCTGATGTTAGTTGCCCTTTAAATAGCATATTTTGATGTTAGGAAAAAAGAAGTGATATCGTTTATTTTTGAAAATGTCCCTTTTCTTGCTGGTGTGGACATTGGTAGTGATATGAGAGTCCTTATTTCCTTTTGGTAATACGGTAGCACTGTTGTACTTTATGGTCATGTCAAATAAGTTATGTTGCACCACCACTTGCGAAGAATGTGCAGATGGCTGTAAAATATTTGCTTAATTCATAAGCACTTATTTTCTGCTTTTCACTCTGTTTTCTAAAAACACAACAAATGCATGATCATTTCACTAACCTACAATTTCTTCTGTATGTAAACTCCATCAGCTCTCAGATTAATATGTGTGTTAGTAGATGGTGTTTTTTTTAAAGGGGAATTAAAGCTAGTTAGGAATAGGGGTGAATCATAAGAACTCAATTCAGGGGAGCAGTGATAATAAGGGCTTGAAATATAACCACAGAAGTAGGGCTACTCTGTGAAAGGACTGAGAGAAGAGCATCAGAAGGATAAGGAAATTGTAGGAAACATTAAATATGGAGTAGATGAGTAACAGTGAGATTTGGTAAACCAGGAGGTTACAGTAGTCAAAATGGGAAATAATGTGTTATAGAGCTTTGGCTACTTCTTGTGTATGGGAGAGATATATCTGGGAGATGTTGCAATGTTGCATACATAAAAGAGGCAAGGATTAAAAATAATCTTGTCATGTAGAAATTGAAAATAATTATAGAGGAGTCTAGTGACTTGTATGAGGGGGATGGAACATATGGCATTTAAATGTATTGAGGTTTAACTTGAGATAGAGAAAGAACAACTAGAAAGAGACAGTGGTAAACAAGTATATATTTATACCAATGTTACTTTTTTCAGCCTAATAAGTGCCAAAAATGATTATTTTTTTGACCTTGCCATTAAATATGCTATGCCAGCTGTATCTGTCATTGAGAGGTTCAGTAGTCAAACAACTTGTTTATTAAAGCTAAATCTAAATTCCTGAATTCTGCAACGTCTTATTGTTTTCTTCCTTGTATTAGGACTCTATCACCTGCCAAGTCTCCATCATCATCAACTGGCTCCATAGCTTCTAGTAGAAAATATCCTTATCCAATGCCACCACTCCCAGATGAGGAAAGAAAAGCCAACAAACAAAGGGCGAGGGTAAAAACTACTTCTTCCAATCATTTTGTATTCTTTTACTTTTACAGATTCTCTTTACATAGACATACATGGAAAAAAAAATCCAGAGATGAAATCTTGGCAGCCGTTAAATAATATTATCAACAGTTCAACTACTTTAAGAAGTTGGGCTGGTTATTCTGTATTCCACATATATCAGCTCTGGATCTCATCTAAATTCAATATAGCAGATAAAGATTTTTGTTTCTTTCATCAATAGTTAAAATAACTTGCTTATGGAAGCTGAAGGGGTTGTCTCACTTTTTCCTAAAATACATTGGGGCTTATTCATGAGCATAAAACCAGTCACGTACTAGTCTGAACTGGCATCCATTCAGTGTGTTCCCATCTTTGGATATTCAGAAAAATCTGCAATGTGCCAAATTTGCTTCCAATTCGGATGTTTTACTGTGGTTGCTGAGTTATGGAGCTATTCGCACCACTTTGTATGGGCGTGAATACGTAATTTGGCGAGGGTTGGAGTCTGCCGAAGTAGTGAATTCAGCAAGGTGTTTTTCTCTAAATTCCTAGGTTTGACTTCGCCAGATCAATGTAGCCAAGTTGGGGGCTGATGGCAGGGCTCCAGTGTAGACTACAGTTCATTCAAGTGACAACATGAAATAGGGATATGGAGACATAGAAAGGGATGTAATATTCACTGAATAAACTTAGTGGTACATGGTCAGGCTGACATTACTACACTAGATTGGTGTGACTACACATTATTACACACCTGCTAGTATTTTATCGACTACGCCACACTATGCAAGTAACCATGTCAGACACTGTTCACACCTTTAGTAAGGGAATCTGCATCTTAGTAAATAAGTAGTAGCAAATTCCCAACTAATAGCGCAATGGACCCTGAAGTGACGAGAAATTAACTTTGGCACTTGAATTCAGACTTTAGTGAATCGGCCCCAATGTTGTTAAATTGTTGGTGCAATTTGCTTTTCTCTTTAAAAGTTATTTCAATTCAGGTATCTGTGTTTTGTCTTTAGTAGTTATATATTACAGGTGGTGCTTTTGAAAAGTATTGATCAAGACAAAATTATCAAAACAATATTTTATTATCAATAACTATTTAAATAGACATCTTCCAGAAATGGAGGATCCTATCATTAAATCAGCAGGAACAGCATTACAACTTATAGAAAGAAGTGCAATAGTCTGTGAAATCATAGACTGTATATCAATCTGTAAAGTACCAACAGTATAGTATGTTTTGCTCTGTGCTTCCGGAGTAGAAACTGCTTTTGTAGAAAGTTCCACCGAATAAAGGGATGCTACAATTAGTTGTAGAAACAAAACCCCAGACTGAATTTAGATAATGGCTTTGGGAGAGTATCACTGCTATTGATGTTCCTGTACTTCAAATGATGCACAGCATGGTTGCAAAAGTTAGAAGTTCCAGTGGGTGAACCTGACCACATCATGGGAACATGAACGATGTCTGCTAGGCTTAAACTTTTTGAGCACATTGCTTAGACCTTGAATATGCTCCAGTAGCACTGCATACTCTTGGGAGCTATTAAGTAAAAAGTATTTCTGGGTTTAGTTTGAATTTTTGATCATGTATATTATTAACTCCATTCAGGTGGCCAGATTATTTTATGGGTCTGTTAATAAATGGATTTTGAAATTATTATCATTAAACAAGTATGGAAGTTTCTTAGTCAACCCCCTACACATATATAAAGCTTGGATTTGTAACTGTTATTTTGGGTAGTTTGATACATTGGCTTTTTATTTCTCTATTGCACAGCTATGGGAAACCTCTATCTAAAGGAATGCATAATACATTGATTCATCTATAAAGGACATCGACTTTCAGAGCAGAGCATCAAATTAGCAGCTTTCACCTGTCATCTATGACTTCCTGTGACTCCTCATATTCATCCACCAATACTAATAAACAATGAAAACATTGGTGTTTACAGAGGGCCTTCTTCTGGGGCTATTCAGAGGAGTCTCTCCTGACCAACTACAACTGATATGTTCCTAAATGGGGGAAAAAAATGAAATACATGGCTTATATGAGCTCATTAGAAAGATTATTTTTATGCATGTAAAAACATCAGTATATTTTGAACTAGCAGGTATGCATATACTTTGTAGACCAGACAAGAAAGGTCAGTTGGACCCCCTCATTTCAACGAATGCAATCATGGAAAAATTATGTTGACTGCATGCTCATTCTGTATTTCCATCAACTGATGAAACATATTACAAAAAAAATAGCATGATCTCATGAAAATACATTTTAATTTAAATGGCCAGCTTTAAAAAAAACAGAAAAAAAAAAATTTGTACATATGTACATTTTAAATGATAAAACTGACAACTGATCACATTGTAGCTAATTTTGTCTAATGCTTAACAAGATATCCAGTAGGTGAACACACAGCTCTCGTTTCCAATGGCCTTTCAGAAGGAAATAGAACATTAAAGATTATCGCATTGAAGAGGTTTGGCTAAGATAATAGAGATATATAGATAGTATTGGTTAAGTACTATATGTTTTACCTTTTACATATAAATAGATTGTTTTTCCTATGTAGTAACAAAATGAGCAATGGGGGGGGGGGGGAAATTGCTTGGATATATCTTGAAATATTTTTTTTTATTCCCGTTTTTCAAGAAATATAGATACAAATCTTAAAAAAAGAAAAAAAAAAGAAATGCACAATACATTTATATATCATGCATATTTAAAATTTTTAGGAAGGAAGGAAGATCATTAGGATGACTTTTTGGAATAGTTGTTGAAACTCATGGAAAAAATCCAAGAAGTGAAGGACCTCAATAATAGTGTTCACAGAGACAGTGATCAAAGTCAAAATGTCCTGCATTTAACTACAAGCTATGGAACACTTGGACATTAAGTGTTGAATCATTTATTTTCTCAACCTACGGATATGCCAACATTTATACTGTGCCTTCAAATGTATTGATTGAAAGCAACAGAGGATTTGGAATGGACACACTGGGCACACAGTGTGGATAAGAATATTTCTGGATTGTAAATTCTGAACTGCGTAGCACTCTATAAAGCAGACAAAGTGGAATGTAACAACTCTTTTCATAATGCTGACCTTGTTTTGGTTGTACAGTAGATTTTTAGAGTTCTAGTCTTTGTGCACTCCTTATAGTGATCATTTCAAAACCTTGAGATAATTATGTAACTGGTAAACCAAGTAAAACACAGGCTATTATCGCAAGCATTGATCTACTTTTATGCTTATTGTCAATGTAGATTTTAATAGAACTGAATGCAGCCAACAAACCTAAGGTATTGTGTCTGGTAACATTGATGATGTACAAAAAGATGTCTGGCAGCTTCCCTAAAAAGTTAACGGGATAGTAGACTGCAAAGAGAGGTTTAGATTCATGGTTGCCAGCATAATCTGTACTACAGACTGAGGGGGTTATTCACTAAAGTCCGAATTGTTGTGTATAAGTGCGAACTTGCCAGGTAAAGACAGTCGCAATAGGCTGATACTGTCACAGTCACATCTTTATAAATGAGAATATTGTTGCAGTTGCGTCTTTATTATGGGAAAATTGTCACGACTTTATTATGGAGAAATTGTCGCAATTTTACAATAGGAATCCACTGTTTGTGAATTCGACAGTCAAACTCGCACCTTAGTGAATAACCCCCTGAGATCTTTCTTTGGTCATTTTATAATTTTTATTTATCAACAGAATTCACTGTTACAACAATATTCAGAAGTGCTTTTAATACTTGTGGGGTAAATTTTATAAACTAAAATCCCATCATATTTTAAAGAGCACATGATATCTGACAAAACACATTTTCTTTCTTTTTTCCCTGTATGTATTTATGCGCTCGTGTTCAATTTGACTTGTTATGCTTTTGTACATTTAACTCACAGTGGGAATGTATTTTAGCCTTGGGATGTAAAAGGGAAATGGGTAATAAAATCCCAGTAATGCAATTACAAATAGTAAATTTACTGAACTGTTATATTCAGCTGGTGTCAGCATCATGATGGTTTTCATAACTATCACATCTTTATGTTCCCAAAACCTGCTTTGCCCACATCATTTTGTTTTAACGTGTGACATGATGCAAGGAATCATGTGTAGATAAAACTAGTTATGCGTACACCCAGAGTTTCTTTTTAAATAAAGTCTTACCATTTTCTTTTCAAAGACTTCATTTTATTGGCATGTGTGTTTTTTTTATCACAAATGGACTAGTTTTCACTACTTTTAGATCTCTTCCAGTCTGTAAAGAGACTTTATGAAACCAAAGATACATTTTAGAGGTTTGAAAAGCCCACAGTTACATGGCACGAGGCCACAGGAGTAATTGTTTTATAAAATCAGGGTAAAATTTACAAAAGTTTTTTTGACTTTTTGTCCCGTTTTCAAAAACGGGCAAAAACTATGTTTTTGACCATTTCCCCCCCCCCCCCCCCCCCCCCCCCCCCGATTTTCGTCTGTTTTTTGCTGCAGAAACAGCCTAGAAAAGGGGGGCAAATAGGTTGAAAGGTTTTGCCGTGAAAATGGCCGAAATTTGGGGGGGGGGGGGAATGGTCGAAAACAAACAGTTTCGCCTGTTTTTTTTTTGCACGAAAAACTGAAGTTTTCGCCACCAAAATGGGCAAAAAAGTCAAAAAAATAATTTAAGACTTTAGTAAATTTTGTCAATAAAGAATCTCTGGCTCTAGTCAGCAGCCATAGGTTTGTTCTAATCCAGCCCAAACCTTTTTCAGCGGTTTTTGCCTACATGATATATACATGTGAATATCCATGGGCAAATTATTTTACCATATGTGTTTGTTCATGTAAGACTTCATAGATGGGGGATGATGCTTTAAGAGGGCCAAAGACTGCCCCTACCTTGCAACCTATCAGCTGATTGAATTCACTTGATTCCTATAGTTAAAACTATGAAAGAAAAATTCTGTTTGGAGTTTCTTGATTACTATAGTGACCAGTGACTTGCCCTGCCTGCTCCTTCCTGCTTGAATATTCAGCTTCAGCTCTCAAAATTAATCTACCTTCACTCTGCTTCATCTTATTTAATGACATGGTGGGCATGCGCTAAAGCAGTAAAAGGCACTAGCTTGCACATCCTGGCAGTAAAGACAGGAAATGATAAAGAGGTTGGGACAAAATGTCACACTCACAGGTCTTAAGAATGCCTAAAAATGGTAGCAAGCATGTTAGGACATTAATTGGTAAATATATTTACTTCTCCCACACAGCTCTGTTCAATTCCCTTTATTTTATCTTCAATGAATCCAATAAACTCAAAAAGTGGGTCCTACCTGAGCTTAATGGGGCTGACTGGGCTACACGCCCTATAGAACGGACTGCTTCCAAAAATAAACCAACTCAAATATTTTCTTCACCTCTGAACCCAAGAAGCCAAAATAGTACCAATATGGTTGCAAAGAAAGACAGCCCCTCCCACCCCAGACATACATATTATGTAGCACTGGGATGGCTCATCTCATCCATAATGGTGACCTTTAACTCTGAACAAAATGTTATCAGCCTAGGTCTAAAAAATATATACAGTAAAATCAGGTATATTTTATCTGTGAAAGCTGTGGGGAAAAAAAACTTAAGAGCAGAGTTAGAGGAATTTCTAGTCTACTAAGAAAAATGTACATTTAGCAATATGTACATGAATTCCTGGATATTACCCATATATTCAACTTCAATAATGCCTCCCTAAGCACCTTGGCATTTTCACATTTCTTCTGTTCCCCATCAAACTGTTTTCTCAGCCACTCAGTTTGAATGTGGCTATCCAATTTCAGGGCGACTGGTTTGATCAAATCACATACATCAGGTGTGTTACTAAACGTGAGGTGGAATGTGAGAAGTCTGTAAGGCACTAACTAAGCAATAAGAAAGTAAGAAATAATGTTAAATCAAATACATGGGAAATATGCAAGAATTTGTAAAATGCTAAGAATAATATGTGAGTTTTATGTGATCAGACTCACAAAGTAGAAGTATTTTTAAAATATTGTGTTACACATTGATAACGGGGAGCTGCATCACACATGAAATCCTTCTGCTAAGAAAACCAGGGTGGTGGAAGGTGGCGTTTGCAGGGAAGTAGGGAAAGAATAGAAACAGTAGCAAAGAATTGTCAGCTGTTTAAAGAGATGAATGATGGAAGCATAGTGGGACCAGGTGAGGTGAATACTGGTATTAAAGGGGCACTATATTACTGATATAACTGCACACATACATATAAAACTCCTTTATACCAATCCAATTGCTGACACATATAGTTAAAAAAACATTTAGGGAAGAAATAATACTTTGTTTGTTTCCCTTAATTAGTTTTCCTGAGGGCTGACACAATTTCCTCCCCCGCTCCCCCCCTCCTCTTTCTTGTTTTGCAAGTCAGGCAACAGGAGAAGAAAAAGCTGCCTGACTACTATTGGTTAATCAATGTGGTGACCTTTTGACCACATAAATTAAGCTTATTTACAGGAGATTACAGAGGGAAAGATAACTTGTGCTCATGTGCTAAGTAGTACTTAGCAGGGTACCTTTTCATGGAAAATTGGCCAGTACACATCACATACACATACACACACACACACACACATTTCCTGGTGCGGGAGTTTATCAGTGCTGCCTACTCAATCATTCTGCATCACATGAAACAACTACTAGGGAGAGACGCTTCTCACTAATGTATAGTACTGCATATGTAAAGATTTAATTTGACTATAGTTCCCCTTTAACAATGCAGGCTGGTGAAGATTTGGGTGCAAGGCACATTAGACAAAGAGGATCTGCTTAACTGTACAAACCTATTGGATTTATTCCTATTTTTAAGTATTCTTTTCATCATGTTTACTTTGCTCTGTTGTTTTTATGCAGTCAGCTCCGATTTCCCACAGTGCCTTGTATGGAAAACAGTGCAAGGAGGCATCCATTGTCAGTAGCATTAAAGTTTCACATTCCCAATTAGGAATAACAGAATTTATTCAAGGTTTCTATGCAATCAGTTCTTGTGAAAAGGATTGGGATTAAAGTTGGGCATATTGATGAGAGTTGTTAGGCTTTCCTTTTACAGTTTGTGATGGTTCTGCATGAAGCTTATAAAGCTTCTCCTGAGCCAGTTCCTTGATTGCCATTTCAGCCTGTTCATCAATTGACCTGCGCATGCAACTGATAAGAAGATCCAATCCTTGGCCAGTGGCAGCAGAAATAGGAAGAATGTCCTTAAATTCAATAATATTCTCTGGTATGAGCTCATCAGGCAGCAAATGAAAATGTTCTAGGGAAGAACACAAGACATATTTACAATATAAGAAATTATTTTCTCTTGCGGTTGACAGTCTCCTGCTATTTAGCCTCAAATTCCAAACTGTGACAAAAATGTATAAGAAAATCCACCGCATTGGGTGTACAGCAGCCCCGCCCACTTCCAAATACAGACAACAAGAGCGAAATTGAATCAACTCGGAAAATCCCGATTTCACTTTTCTGAGTTTATTCCTGCGAGATCTCGGAAGTTTCTCGCGGCAAATATTACGAGATTTTTTTTTTTCGATCGATATTTACAGACAAACTTTTTCAATTGAGATTTTTTAATGAATTTTTCCATCGAACAATGGATTTATTGATCAGAAAAAAAATCTCAAGATATTACCATAAAGCAAAGATAAAATCAGACAGAAAGCAATACAACTCATGAAATTCTAAGATAACAATTTTTACAAGTGTTGTATTTGAATAATTGCCTTTTCAGTCCATATGGGAATTATTATTTTTTGGGCGTTTCTGGTCCCTTAAACTATACCTGTCACCTCAAAACTCTAATACTAATTTAGGTTGCACTAATGAAATAAATGTTTTTGTAAATATATATGTATTTAAAAAAATTCATCTTTATACATCATTTCTCTCTGTCGTCTTCCCTGCCTGCCTTTTCCTAAATGTTGGGTGGGAGGGGATAATTGACGATTGACAGTATAGCTCCTCCAATCAGATCCCTTAAATTACAATCTAGCAGGGATCTGATTGGAGGAGCTATAATGTCAATCATCATTTAGCCCCGCCCAACCACACTCAGGAAAGAAAAGTCAAGCTGACAGGGAAGATGACAGAGAGAAACTCTGTATAAAGGTACATTTTTTTTAATACATACAGTGGTGTGAAAAAGTGTTTGCCTCCTTCCTCATTTCGTGTTATTTTGCATGTTTGTCACACTTAAGTGTTTCGAAACATCAAACCAATTTAAACAGTAGTCAAGGACAACACAAGTAAACACAAAATGCAATTT
>WMED01004143.1:2033-21111 GCA_019650415.1 Pipa parva
ATATATATATATATATATATATATATATATATATATATATATATTTCATTATTATATTGATAATTAGAAATGAGTTTTGAATATAAAATGCTATTTTGTACACAAAACAGCATATTTACCATTTTACACATATTACTATTTACACTACTTACTATTTACTTATTTACACATATTTTGTGTACAAAACAGAATTATGTGTACAAAATGCTGTTTTGTGGGCACAGAATACAATTTTGTACACTATTTTATTCTGTGTACAAAATGCTGGTTAATACACACAGAACCTAATTTTTTGCACAAAATAAAAGTATGCATTTTACCTATATCTTTAATCTTTGAAATCCCTCTTATTTTTCCGCATTAAATTCACAAGATTTTGTTTAATATAAAATTACTTTCATTTGTAACAGATTTTGATGGCAGGGCTCCAATTTGGTATAAGGCAACACATTCAAAAGTGACAAAGACTGTGACCAAGTGACAACATGAACAAACTAAGATTATGGTGGTATAAATAGGGATGTATTATTCACTTAAACAATTATTGGGACATTTGTGAGGCTGATTTTACTGCACTTCACTGATGAAAGTTGCATGACTACACATCCTACAACTGTTAAAATGATTATGCCGCAGTACGCAAGAAACCATGTCTAACGCAGTTTGCTTTTTCGCTAAGGGAATATGCCCTTTAGTGAATAAGGATTAGCCAATATGCAACTATCGGTGGGTAGCGACCCACCGTGATACAAATTTTCTTCGACAGTCAAATTTACTCTTTGATGAATAAAACGTTCCTCTTTAAATTTATACAAACTTTTCTCAGCTTTCCTTTTCATTTCTACTAAGTTAGTTATTTTCAAGTGTGCTTTTAAAATGATTACCAAGAAGAATGAATAAAAGCCATTCTAAAAATATTTCACCATGAACAAATGGATGAAATACAAATACAATAATACACTTGGCCAAAATAAGGTAAAGATGCCCTCTAGTGAATATTTTGAGATTTATCATCTAGAAATAAAACTGCTAAATTGTAGGTATAGAAGACAATGCAAGTTTGCAGACTCGTTCATTACTGACCACTGAACAGTTTGTAGTAATTTCTGGGCTTTTATTCAAATCTCAGAAGCTTATGATTTCCAGTGTTATTTTGTATGGTAATGGGTATCTTAGTGGTTAATTTAAAGGACTAGTAACCCCAGAAATTGAAAATTACAATTTAGAGGGGAATTCACCATTTAGCGAGGTGAGCTCTGAAGCCTTTGGCTCACTTCGCAAATGGTATTATGCGCTCGCTGATGTCCTGCGCACGGACATCAGCATGCGCATTAAAGGGATTCCCGTCTCGGCGAGACCAAAATAGTTGCCTCGTCAAGACTGGAATCCCTTTAATGCGCTCGCTGATGTCCGCGTGCAGGACATCAGAGTGCGCATAATACCACTTACGAAGTGAGCCGAAGGATTCGGAGCTCACTTCGCTGAATGGTGAATTCCCCCCTTGGATGACATATCAATTCCTATTGTAAAATTGCAAAAATGATTTTCTGTCTTTTATTGCTTTTGTTTTTTCCTTTTTGCTCATTGTAGTCATCTTTACCTATGAATATGATAAAGTTCCATTAAGCACTATGTTACAGAGAACGGTTGACAGATAAAAGATGGTTACAACCAACAAAGAGAAAAACAAACATATTAAAATACAAATGAGGAATTTAAATTCAGAGTAGTTTTTTCACAAATGCTATGTTGCAATAACTGTAATGCAGATAACTATTTTTTTTTCATTTTCTGTTGTTTCTAGTCCTTTCAGTACCATTCCGATGACTGAAGCATTTGTTTACCTGCACACAGTGTAGGTAGGGGTTCAATGAAGACCTCAATTAATTTTTTCCTGTATCACTTCCATAGCACAGAGACGTTCCCTTCTTATATGTAAAGATGAGTGAAAAGTAGTTAATCCTGTTAATCAAATTCTTGATTTTGAGTTTCTGATATTTAGGATTCACAAAAATATGCGAAGAATGGTTGAATATTTTCCATATGAAATAGTTGTTTTTGTTGTTTTTCCTTTAGAAAACAATAAACAGGTGATTGGATGCATGTATGGAACTTGTATGAATACCATCTATTCTGGACTAAAGCCTGATCTTTAAAAAAAATAGTTAGGTTAGTGTTTAAAATTCTTATCAAACTGCAAGTCATCACAGTTTTAAAGCAAACAGAAATAAATACATAATGTATTATCATAAGACCATGATTGTCCCTGAATCACAGAATTCCACCACCCCCCATCACCCCTCCACCACGTGTCAGCTCCAGCCTATTCTTAGCAGTATTTACAACACCTGATTGCTTTATGCTCCAATAGTTTGTTTATTTTAGTATAAAGTCTTTTTGCCCATTTTTATGATTTTTGTAACTCACTTCTAATTTCTAAATTCAGTATTGCTTGAGACTTGAGAAAGGGAGGACAGACCTCTTGAAAGCTCATCTATCTAAACTGACTGTTAGTCCAATAAAAAAAGGTACCACTAAGTATTGCAATACTCATTTTTTTGCATCTATGGACTAACACAACCACTCTATCCTGCCTTCTGGAGTCTAGTTAATTAGCGACAGGGTACCGAACAAAACAACATTACCCCTGAGCAATACTGATGATTTTCTAGTGTGTACTGGGGAAAAAAAGCAAAAGTGCACAGTCCAATATAACTGGGTTGCTGTGAAATTTGTAATGTATTACATAAGCTTCTGGGCACAGTAAATAGGACACTTAGATACTCCAACATTTAGAACAATGCAACTAGTCTAGTGTGCACCGAGGATCCAGCCTGGACAGCAGTGTTATATACAATAATTTTTAAGTTTTCTTTATATTGCTCAGGGTTGCAAAGGAGGGGTCTGTGCTCTGGGGGAGACAGTGGATTCAGGAGCCAATCCTGCACTGGGCCCTGGAGTTACATTACTGTATTAGATGAGCCACTGGCTTAAAAATTGACAACGTGCAGTGCATTCTCATCCTAATGCACTGGCATTTATGGGTTTTATTTTAAAGGCTACCACTACAGAGCTGTAATATTGCTTCTCCTGGCTCCATAACATCATTATCTTGTGGCCAGAATCAGAAATGAAACAAGCTAATAGCAAGATTTAAGGAAATTCTGCTACTTAGCAGGGCCCTTCACTTCTTATACAGCTAATAGTGTTACTTTGTCTATGCAATCAAACAGTACTACACTCTGGCACAGCATTACTTACACTGACATCTGCAATCTGTTTCTAAACATTTCATGTATTTGCCATACATATTTCTAATGGAAACCTTAATGGAAAATGGAAAAATGTAAATTGGAACTACATTTTGCACATATGTCACTAACAATGTATATATTATTTTATATTTATATGTCAGCTTATTGAAATAAGCTACTACCTAACCCTATGAATTAAAGAAACGTGCATTCTGCTTTAAGGTAGTTCTGTAATTAGCTTCGTTTAAATAGGGACAGATACATTACTTTGAAATATCAACTGTAATTAATTTTCTATGAACATTATGTAAAAGCCATCCAATCGATGCTGTTTTGGAAAAAAAAAAATAACCTAATTGTGTAGCTGTGACGGGTGTACAGCAGATCAATATTTAATGACTGCAATGCATTATTTATAGTCTTGTGAAATCTTACCGTTTATAGGCCAAACATCACACAAGAGAACTGCAAAAACACAAAAATAATGAATTGCCTACTTTGAAAGATGTTTGATTCAGGCAAGCAATGCTAATAACATATCCACACTCTCAGCTGGGAGCGCTGTTACTTTAGTGCTTTAAATAAAGCTTTGAAAAGAATTGTGTGCATTGTAAATAGTTTGCATTCCAGGAATTTCATTAGAGGCAAAGTCAACAGGGGATTAGAAAAAAAATGTATATTTTGTGGTGAGCAAAGACGAGCGTGAAGAATGCGAACATCGGTTTTGTTCATCAGAATGTCGTTGCTGTACTGTAGTAAGTATAAATTATCTGGGGTTGTCATTTGCTAGGAGCGTTCACCATAAAATCACTGTTCTATTGATGCTGATGTGGATTTATTGTCAATAAGTTTTAAAGGGGACGAACTACTTAAAATTAAAGGGGAACTAAATACTGAGAAAGATTTATGTGGTTATTCATCAAAGTGCATAGTTCATTGTTAATTCATGTCCTTTTGCGTTCTTTCACTCCGACAGACACAAATTTGCTACTCCTTATTCACTAAAGAGTGGAATTCTTTTGGTGAAGAAGAAAACAGGGACAGATTTCATTTGATGCATTATCAGGCAAAGTCAGTCAGTATCAGAAGCGTATTGTTGTCATTTTCCCACGATTTCTTTGTATCTGTTTAAAGGAGAAAATGTCACTATCAATGTATCTTTCTTGGATCAATGACAAAATACTATTAAAAGAAAGGATTGACTATGAAGACAGACAATGTCACCTCTTTCTCATATTTTGGTCATCAACATTTCAACAAGGGATTTTTACTTCCCTTTCCATGTAACAGTATTCCTAGTTAATGTTGTCACTTGGACTATAATTGTCTTTTTAAAAATATAGTCTTCTTATACCAAACAGGAGCCCTGCCATCAGCCTCCTACTTTGCCACTTTGAACTGGCGATGTCAAACTGGTGAATTGATTGCAGTATGTCTTGGGGAATTCCCCACTTCAGCACACTTCAACACGAGGTAATTCATCAAGCAGCGAAGTGAGCTACGATGCGTTCAGCTCACTTCGCTAATAGTAGCATGCGCATGCTGATGTCCTGTACGTGGACATCAGCATGCGCATTAAACGGATTCTCGTCTCGGCTAGGCAACTCTTTTGTTCTCGCCGAGATGAGAATCCCTTTAATGCACATGCTGATGTCCGCGTACAGGACATCAGCATGCGCATACTACCATTAGCGAAGTGAGCTGAACGCATCGTAGCTCACTTCGCTGCTTGATGAATTTCCCTTCTTAAATTTGGGGCTGATTCAATAAAAGGTGAATTCACCTGTCAAATTCACCTCGTGACAATTTGAGTCGAATCTCCAAAATAGTAGTGAATTCACTTCTAGTTATTGACTAAGCGGCAAATAGACTTGTCGAACAAGCAGACAGCATTGATCACTGCTGGATGCGTTGTGTGGCGTAGTCAGTGAGATAGAATTAGACTGGGGATGTCCTGCCATCAGCCCCCTAATTTGCCACTCTGATGTGGCAAAGTCAAATGGGTGAATTCAGAGCAGTTCACCTAGTTGCATTTGCTCTTTTGACACACTGTGCCACTTAGTCAGTAATAGAAGTACCTGCACATGCAAAATGGTGTGAAATACTCCATAAGACTGTGACTATTATAGTTGCCCAAATTGGTTGTGTTTTCACCACATTGCAGAGTTTGATCAATTAATGGACATGGGGAAGTGGCAAGACTATTCAGCCAATAAGGCCCCAAGTATTATTGAATATTGATTGCGCATGCAAAACAGATTGATGTGAAGAGGTGCATAAGTAGGTGACCTTAGTGAGCTGTTTAATTGGTTGCAAATTTGCCATATTGTAGAGTCTGATGAGTATGCAATGTAGGAGAAGTGGCAAATGGATAGAAATTCATTTTCATTTTTAGGCTCTGTATAATATACCTATATACTGTATACTTTATATATGTGATTTACTGTATCAGCTCACAAGTGCACCAACCCCATCAACAGTGAAGACTAGTTCCTGCAAAGTTGTCCCTCATTCTACATATCCTTAAATTCCTGATAATCACCTTTCTCAGAACAGTTGCTCAGTTTGTATTTTTAGGGACTAGGGTTTACCCCCCAAACTGTAGTTTTAGTAACTAATTCGTTTGATGCATACTATGAACTGCAATAATTTTCTATTCAGCTATGAAGTGTATGGCCAAGCTGATGTCCTATCAGACCTGTATTATAGGTGTTTTATAGATATTGATTTTAAAGGGATAATGAAAGCAGATCATCTTTTTATCACCGTAACACTATAAAATATAAAAGCTGTACACATAATAAGTAATGTATTATCCTGTAACCACATGGTTTTCTGCAGCAAATACATCCTAGATTAGATCATCCTTTCAACAAAGTATAATTAATAGATTGCATCCTGCAGAGCAATGAATATTTGAATACATAGCTAAATTACAATGCTCAGGTGTACCTAGTGTTCTTGGTGGTTAATTTGCAACAGTGTATCATTATATTTTGTGTTTGGTGATGTATTAATTATTTTTTAATGTGCAGGTTGGAGACATTAGAGATGCATTACCCTCACAACTTTGTATCTGAAATAAAGATTATTTTTCCCCTTTAGACCTATATACAGGGGGTAATTCATCAAGAAGCGAAGTGAGCTACGATCCGTTCAGCTCACTTCGCTAATAGTAGTATGCGCATGCTGATGTCCTGTACTCGGACATCAGCATGCGCATTAAAGGGATTCCCGTCTCAGTAAGAGCAAAAGAGTTGCCTTGCCGAGACGGGAATCCCTTTAATGCGCATGCTGATGTCCACATGCAGGACATCAGCATGCGCATACTACTATTAGCGAAGTGAGCCGAACGGATCGAAGCTCACTTCGCTTCTTGATGAATTACCCCCACAATGTTTATTCTTTGGAAATAAATCTTGAACCACAGTTTTGCTAAAAACAGAACTGGGTAGGAGTATTGTGACTCAAATACTTCATATTAAAATCTGTTATAAAGTTAACTTTTTTAAAATAAAATGCAACTTGTGGCTACTATGCCCTCCAGATGAATTGAAAACTGGTTTCTTGTTAAAACAAAGACCAGTTGCAAACTGTCTTAAAATTTCACTGTCAACTTCAAACCAAAAATTAATTCCAAAGTGGGCAAAAAACGACCGTTTTAAATAAAGAGTCTTTAAGGCCTGAATTAATGGAGTCATTCAGACCACTTATATTATATACTATATACCAGTATCTGATGTGGGCAAGATACTACTATCTCTTTTACATTTGGTTTATATATTGCAGTTATTTTGAATGAAAAATTTCTATATCTTTAAAAGTTTTAAGAGTTGGAGTTTCAGAGTGGAGCGTGAACATGCTTGAGGTTACATCACATCAAGGGGAAAAAGAGGACAAATTTAGCTTGAGGCATTTGCACTCCACTTAATCTACATTATATCCTGGAACAGATGGTACCAGAACAAAAGATGGCATGTTACATTCTTTAATGATATTAGTCTTTCCCTCTGAGGTGAACTTGAATGATTTAAGCTTAAAGGGTAGAGATGCAATCAGCAACACTGAGTAGAAAGTTTGAAGACAAGAATATTCAAGGGCATACAAAGGCTGTGACCAGTAAAAGGTCATGGCAGCTAAGGGGAACTGCTTTTTGCAAAGTATAAGATGTTCGACCAAAGAACATCTTCTGATATAATATCTTTGTAATATTTTACTTGTATTGTTTAATGTACTTTTCCGATGTCTGTATTATACTTGTAGTGCTGAACTGTACAGCATGCGTAAATTTGTGGTGCTTTATAAATAAAATTATACATACATACAAGAACAAAGAGGTCAAAACACAGTTTCTATGCTCAGATTGAAGATATGTGTTGAGATGGGTTGAAAAAGTGGCATGGGCAGCTAATCTTCGACAGAAGATAGATCCTAAGCCCAATTTGTTAACCTGGGAATGTGAGTCTTTTTTTATACTGAGTGCAATGGCTTAGTGGAAGCAGTGTGGTGGCTCAGTGTTTAGCACTGCTACCTTGCAGCGTTGGGTTCTAGGTTCAGTTCCACCTGGGACTTCATCTGCATGGAATTTGTATGTTTGTTTCCTCCAAGCACTCCTGTTTCCTCCCACAAAACATACTGTGTGCGATTGAATAAGGAAACTAGATTGTGTAACCTTACAGTTAACGGTATTTATCAATAACCAATACCAAATATCACCCATATAAGTACACACCAGAAACGTCTATTACATTTCTCATAAATTATACAATAAACATTCAGCAGGGGGGACCATAGACATAATGCATAACCCAGTAGTGTTGGTATATTTGAGCCCATATAGATGTAAAAATTACCACTATACTACAATTGTAAGTTCTTCATGGCAGGGGCTCAAGTGAATGATGAATCTCTGTAAAGTGCTGAGTAATATATCAGCGCTATATAAAAACTGAATAATTACAAAAAAAAATACTACTAGTATATTGGATTATAAAATATACAGAGGTTTTTGTGAAGAAGCATCCCAAAAGATTAATGATGCTCCTTCCTAAAATATATCTTTTGTTGTCTACCTAAAAATCAAAAAAGAGATAAACATTCATTGATTTCACAGTTATTCTTCCGGTAAAGGCTAAATATAACCTCTCTTACAAATAACCATGCTCAGTTTCACAAAACTGGTAACTGTGTCATATCAGCTACAAAAGAATCTAACTATATATTTGTAACATGCTATAATTATCAGTTGTGTTTGTATGCTCCATTGTGAGACAAGGCTGCATTAGGGAGCACTTGATATGGCATTTCATTTGGCAGACAAAGGCAGTTGCTATAATTCTTCTTCTTACACTAATGAGATATAGGAGAACATAAGAATATTTAGAATTCACTATTCTCAACATTCACTATTGAAGAATAAGTAAAAATACAATGTAATAAAATCCACCAATTATGGGAATGATTTGCTTTATTAGATAAATTGGCCTTTTAAGTTTCAATATAAAAATACGCTTGCCCCTCCTTCTAATCAGCCATATTGAGATATAACATAGAGCAGACAAAATCAGGTGAAGCTGGAAACATATGGCACCATAGCAACATGTGACGAGGCAACGTAAACTCATATTCTTTGTTCTTCAGTGTATCTTGTAAACAGTTATTGGTATGGAGTGTATTTTACCTTTGATGCTCCAGTCCTGACTTAACACATTTAAAGGGCAAAATTTACTAAACTCAAAAAGGCCAATTTCAGCCTTCTCGAGTTCATCCCCGGTAGATCTCAGCTGTTTGATCGATAAAAATTGATCAATGTTTTTTGATCGATTTTTACCGATTTAATCTTTTCGATTGAGTTTTTCAACTGTATTTTTTGATGGAAAGGTAGCCGTACTTTACATTAGTAGTATGACTACCTTTCCATCGAAAAATCCAATCAAAGAGCTTCAATCGGTAAAAAATCAATCAATTTCTTTACCGATCAAAAACCCGAGATCTACAGGGGATGAACTCGAGGAGGCCTTTTCAAGTTTAACAAATTTCTACCTTTATGTTAGGATTTGCACTCTGTTTTGTTTTTTTTGTTTTTTTTTAGATATTTGCCTGTATTTCAAACATATAACGCTGTGAAGTATTGAAGTATGCTGAGTAAAGTATTCAGGCAACATCAACAGCCCATGTCTGTGGTTTAGGTATAAAGCTATGTCTGCACAATTTCAGTGGGTCAGCTTATAATTAGAAAACTGAATCAATCAATTTATGGGGTGAAATGCTGGTTAATATTTTTAGAACAGTGAAGCAGTAAAGTGTTCTTTTCCAGGATTCATTGAGAATCATAGTGCTTGCATAGATGCAATATTTACGATTATGTCCAAAGTGTAGTGAGCCTAGGGGCAATTAACATCTTCTGACTACTTACCCAGAAATCTTCATCATCCACCCACATAAACCTATAAAAACATATTTTAGATTAACTGGTTGTGACAATGGCAGAAATTTTCCCTTTCACTTTGAATATTTCCAAAAATACGTGAGGTATTAATAATCTATTTAACATTTATTCTTAAAACAAGGTGACTATTTTTTGTATATACAATATTTTTCCAAAAACAGTTGCAATACCTAACTACTATATAATCCTTACCTTGAATCCTTTTAACCTGTTTAACCTCTTCTTAAAAATTCTAAGGGATCTGCCAATACTTTTACTTTTTTATAATTTATTCATGCTTTAACTATTAATCTCCTCTTCTTTAAATGTAATTTCCTGTAGTGTGGCACTGTTGCTAGGAAACGCTACTGGATTGTGCATTGTGGTACTTTAATGACTTGATAGGGAATTAAATGAAAACTGATATTCATGAAAATCACAGAGGTATATAAAGTACACATATATCCGTAAGATAAAAAAAAACATATTAACAACAATTAGTGCAGTAGTGCAGCTTATACCATAGGTGTAGAGAAACATTCTCTGTGTGGGTGCGTGGTTAAAATACATCATAACAATGTGCAAGGAAAAATGGGACTTTTCTATCTTTGATTTTAAAATGTTCCTGTTTCTGACAATTCGGTTTATCAGTTTTACAATTTCAGAACGGTAAAAATTGTGTGAATTTTAATGGTTTTAACCTAAGACTGAAAAGCATTGAAAGTTGGGGAGTGGTAGGCATCAGATATGCACTGCACCAATCATCTATGGTGCCAATCATCTCAGCTTAATGCAATGTAGAGAAATAGCGTTTCCACTTCATACAGGTCTGCAGTTGTCAGTAAATATTCTCTTAGCTATGGTTTTTTTTCAGGTCAGATCTCTCTTAGTGGAACTCTCTGCTTCATTCACTATTAGTCAGTCCCACACTATCCGCCCTCAAGTAGTCTCTTTAGACCCAGTTATTTATAAAAACCTATCCTCACTAATATAAATTTAGAGAAGAACTAAAGTGGAAAAAAAAAGCCATATTAAAAAAATACGTTATATAGTAAGTTTCACTGATGAAGTGAAAGCTTCCGCTGTGCTGTAATTTTTCTGCACTGAGGCAGACATCAGAGTGCTTTGCTGACACAGGAACCAGCATGAAGCTCCTACCTTATGCAAATAAAAGTATATGTTATCATGCTCATAGCATCCACAGATTTGTTATTTCATTTTGCATGAAATGAATGAAATGATAAGTCACACAGTACTTCAGTTCACTGTATAATTTAGTCTGTGTTTTTTTTACAGAGGGTGTGCTCAGTTAATGGGTGTGGTCTAATGTGCCAAACATTCTGTGCCTATAAACTCCTGAGATGTAAATCCTATACTGATAAATATCATGAAGCATAAACAGAACAAAGCAATGCTCCAGAGCTTCTAGCTTGATATGAAGTTTTAAAGCAACTTTTTCTACTGTATTCCAAAAAAACACTAACCTAAATACATTTTTGTAAAATAGCATAGATCAGGTGGCATGTTATTTTATGGTAGAAATGCAGACATTATGCTAAGTTATTTGACTTATTTTAATGAATATGTTAATGTCTCTTCTTTTTGGCTCTGACAATAATATTAATTTAGTAGATGCTTCTTCTCAAATACCTTCATGTGGGGTAGTTTTGTTACCACTGCCTTGATCCTCCAGATGGGGCAGTTTTCAGGTAGACAATTCAAGTTCTTCAGTAAACTTTACTTGTACAAATATTGCAGGAACAAAATGGATCAAGCTTTTACAGTTCTGTGCTAGAACTCGACAATTTATATTCTATCAAGTGTTAACTACATAATAATTCTGCAGATTTTTATACATTTTGTTTTTTAAATTAATTGCAGAATTTTAGTCTAGGTGCGCTATAATAGGTTTGTTTTGGTAAATAATCAATATATTTGACACAGCATCTGATACATGCACTATAGAAGTAACTCGAAACTGGTGATTTCAGAGTGCTTGCAATTCACAAGCTATAATATTTAAATATTGTGACAAGCTTTACAATTTCCTTCTACCTGGGTCTGAGCCTGGATTACCTTGTTCTATGTGTAGCTTCTCTGCCTGCAGTGCTGTGGAGAGAATTATGCCTTGATTTTAGCTGTGTACTTGCTGTCCACTACACCAGTGCTGAAACAACTGGCTTCACAGCTGCAATCAGTCTACACCAGAGCAGCCTCATTTCTACTAACCACCTAGTTTTGACTTTTGCTTTGTTCCTAAACCTGCCAGTTTTCCAATCCTGAGTTCTGCCTGTTTTAATGACCTTACCTTGCCTTGCTGATCTTGTACCTTGACAATTCCAGAGGAATATATAAAAAAGCAAGACAACGCTAGGAATAATGAGGGAGGTAGATGTGGGGTAGAGGAGACCAGGAGCGAATAACAAAAATACCTGTGAGAAAGACAGAAATAGATGATAGGCAGATTTTAGGAACGGAAAATGGCAGTGTATGTGCAGTAGGGAGATGAGTGAAGTTGGGGGAAGCAAGAGAACAAAGCTTTAGAATGAGATTGAGGGAAGATGCAATATTTCTATTGGATACCAGATTCATAATAAGATTCAGAAGAAGATAAACTTAATGAAAATATGAAATCACATGTTCCATCCTAAAGTAAATAGTATGTTACACTGAATAACGATATCTTGTTTTCCAGCTCTTACAATAGCATTTATGGTCTGCGCAGAAGAAACTGTTCTAATCCAACTCGCCAAAATATTTTATTAATGAGAACTTTTTTTTTTCAGCTGTGAAAGCTCTGAGTTTATTCTATTTTGTGATAGTAAAATAATAAGCTGCAGAGGGTTTTGCTGCCTGAATGCTTTAACAAAAAACAGCAAAAGCAACTGGCAATTTTACTCTGGGAATGAAATATTTAGAGGGTAATTCGGCAAGGTGCGAACTCACCTTGCGATGCTTCGCCTCAGCACGCACAGACTGTTATGCGCTCCCTGATGTCCTGCACACAGACATCAGCGAGCACATAACAGTCTGTGCGAGCTGAGGCGAAGCATCGCAAGGTGAGTTCGCACCTTGCCGAATTACCTCCTAATTAAAGTCTCTTGTATACAGTTTTAGTCCTTAATTATTAGGCCTGCTATAAATTCCAGCACAGTTTCAGCATTCCTTCCCATATGGATTACAATGACTTTTTCATTACATGCTCCATCATGGTTACATATCCTACCTTACCATATTGTGTCCATCTTCCCTTTATTTTAGCCTCAGTAATAAAGCCATTTTCAACTGTTATTCATGGAACATAGTATTTTAACTAATCTTGAATAATTTTAATTATTTTGTTTTACTTTATGATGCATTATATTTTGCATATGCATTGTAGACCAACAGACAATTTTGGGGGTTATTCACTATTCAACTGTCTAATTCGCAAATAGCGGACTCTCATAGCAAATCCGTGACAATTTCCCCATTGTAAAGTCGTGATAAATTTGTAAGGTTAAAAATTGCGACAATTTCCCCATAATAAAGTCACGACTGCCACAATATTCTCATTATAAAGACACGACTGCAACAGTAGCAGCCTATTGCCACTGTCTATTGCCACTGTCTTTATCTGGCGAATTCGCACCTCTGCGCAACAATTTGGACTTTAGTGAATAACCCCCATGGACTGCTGTAATCCTCACCTCCATATAAATACCACATTGGTGTTATTTTATACATCTTTAAGAGAAAGATGAAGTGAGATGACTAAGCATTAACATGGTCATTACATTTTGCGGCAAATACATGTTGGGTTGAGTAAATGGGTTGTTGTAGGTTTTTTTGGGAAAATATTTTTCAATGAACCTTTATTAAAAGAAAAGTTAATAGAGACAGGTTAGTTACTATACTGGCACCATCCTTATCATATCATATTCATAAAATGCCATGAGATCACTGATAGCATTAATCATTTCAAACATTATTAATGAACTACTAAAAATATCTTGACATCCTCTAGTGAATGACATACAGAGTATATCAGTTGTGTATGGTTGTAGCTGCCCATTTCTAGTGTTTTTTAGCTTTACATAGAAACTTAGGGGGGAATTCACCATAGTGCGAAGTGAGGTCCGGATCCTTCGGGGCTCACTTCGCACAGACTGTTATGCGCTCGCAGATGTCCTGCACGCGGACATCAGCAAACACTTTAAAGGGATTCCAGTCTCGGCAACACCACTCGAGTCGCCTCTCCAAGACTGGAATCCCTTTAAAAGCATTCAGTGATGTCCGCGTGCAGGACATCAGCGAGCGCGTAACAGTCTGTGCGAAGTGAGGCGAAGGATCCAGATCTTACTTCGCACTATGGTCAATTCCCCCCTTAACCATTCTTTTAACATATTTTTCTAAATTAATGTCAAATATTCATCTCAATATAAAAAGTAAGATTACCAGTAATGCTGCCACATATCGTTTCCAAGGACTGGCAGTTTTATTTCGGCCAATCTAAAATATATTTTTTTCATCTAAAGTAAACAAAATAAAAACACTTTTATGTGTCTTTTGAGTTTCCATTCCTATTGCACATTATTTAAAGGAATCTGGGTGTCTCCATTGCCTGCATTTGGTAATAGTACAAAATATAATATTTTGCATTTTTGTGCAAAATAGGTGTAACCTAAGGCAGCAAGCATTTTGTGCCTATAAGCTCCTGAGATGCAATCTAACATTGCCTGACTCAGATCTACTTTTTTTGGAAACCATTTCCTGCCTAATGTTCTTGCACTATCCTGGCCTGTAATTCAGGGACTATTTTCCAAGATGTATTGACATGGTTTGTTTGTTGTCATCATGATAGAAAGAGATAGTTATGGCGGCATTGTCTTCTCAAGATGAATTCACTATAATATGCTTCTGCTACTTTTCACTTGAGTGATAATTGTATTGTTATCCATCAATATATTTAGTGGATTGCTTATAAATTTAATAAATTCCTATGTCTGGAAAAATAGACACAAGAGGCAACTATAGTTTATTTTGTAGTATACACATTTTGTCTTGTGTCATACTGCCATCTTATGGGGACAGAAAATACAGAATCCATCTTTATAAAACTGTTCTGACTTTGTTTAGTGTATAAACACTATACTCCCTGTGTATTATTTCTCCATACCTTCCTTCTAATTAAAATAGTCCACTACAGTTTTTTTCTATAAAATGACTGCCAGTGTGATCTATTTTAATATAACACAGAGCTATGCACAGATGTATTTAGCTCTTTTCCAAAGCCTTGAGCAGCCAGTAATGGAAATTCCATCAACAATCGGAATCTCACTGGCACAGTCCTTATATTGGCATGACAAGATGAATGTTTTAGTACAGATATTTACCCCTGTTAGTGAAAAGCTGGCATCTTTCTCCATCTTTGCATATGTACAACATCATATGTACAACATCAGGAGCTTTGGGAACCCCAAACACTAACTAATCTGTTAAAAAGCCATGGGTGGCTGTGATTGAGTGTGATTGAGTGTGATTGAGCTATATTCATATCAATCAGCAGTCTCAGATATCAGCAGAATGTCAATCAGAGGAATTGCTCTGGCAGGAAAATTGTAGAGAAGGTACATCATTTGATCTATAAATTTACACAATAGTTGCTAATGTAAGAATATTAACTTAAACCAATCTCAAGGTAGTGTTTTGCTTTTTAGAGATGGAAAAGAAGGTCTCAGGGCTTGAGATTCCCTTTAACATGGCAGTTGTAGAGGAATGAATGAAATTACCCAGCACTGTGCAATAACATGCATACCTCCCATTTTAGCCACTTGGGCATTTGTGTAAATATAAACTTGGTGGGACCTGTTCAACATTGTTGCTTTTCCTTACACACACGCACACACACACACACACACACACACACACACACACACACACACACACACACACATACAGCCACAGCCACAGCCTTGGGAATGTTGTTTGCTGCCCTAGACATCACCCACTAACCACCACAAACACCATCATTCATACTGATAAGGCATCCCAAGTTCAGCCCAGCATGCTACAGTAATGTAAAAAAAAAAGTTAAAGTATAATTATATATGTGTGCACCACCCCGTCTCCCCTCAATCCAATAAAGATACACGTTTCCATGCAGTATACAGATATGTATTAAAACATTGTCAAATTTAGCAATAACTTATTTAAACTGTAACGTGTATACAAGCACATTTTTACTGCCAATTCATCTTTGAGAAGCCCAGCTAAAATTTCTCAGTGCCATTTCAGGAACGAGTTTTTATTTGGTCAATCAGGAAATCTACTATACTTAAACAATATTAAACAGTTCAGTGTCTCTGTGTACATTCTGTAAATGTTTTTCTCTGTCATTTAAGGCAGCCAACATACCTCTGGTGACAGAATTGGCCATTGATGAAATCCATTTTGATGACTTCTCCCTTGATGTTGATGCCATGATCACAGCAGCCCTGCGGATGTTCATGGAACTAGGGATGGTGCAGAAATTCAAAATTGATTATGAGGTGATTATGTTCTATGTCCAATATGGTTTGCTATCCTTTACTGTTCATATACAGTTTCACTGTGTACATAAATAGTTTTATGGTCGATATTTAAATTTTTTTTGTGTGTGTTCTTTTTGTATTTCAGACCTTATGCAGATGGCTGTTGACAGTAAGAAAGAATTACCGAATGGTCCTTTATCACAATTGGCGACATGCATTTAATGTTTGTCAGCTGATGTTTGCTATGTTAACAGTAAGTACAGAAGGTATATTAGTGGGAACGATCATTGTTTTGCTTAATCTTTTTAATTCTTCAGACACTGGTTCATTGCAATAGTACAAGCATATTTTAACTGTCTATAATAATAAGGTATCTGGACACTTTTTAGATCTAGCACTTCTTTAAACAAAGGAAGGAATACAGTTTAACCTCTACCAAGGAATCATGGGAGATATCGAAATCATTTTAGACCAGGATGCTAAAGTTGAGGAAGACAGAGTACACAATAATAATCTAAGTAGCCAAGTCAGTAACAGGCTAGGTCAGTAATAGACACTGTAAAACCATGAGTACTGTTTATTTAATAATAAACAGAACAAAGTAATTTACAGAGCCAGTTTTAGAGTCTTTAGAATTTTGGAGTCAGGCGCACTGGACATTTGCCTGGTTTGCTCCCCTAACATCAGCCCTAGTAATTTGAATACTTTGCACTGTACCTGCTGTATCATGCATGTACAAACAAACAAGCAGCTAGCCATATGAATTCATTGTGCATAAACATGACGTACTGTAATTTAGTTGCACAAATAGTGGTCTGTTTCATGCTCATTAATTATTTGCCTGGTACATTAAAAAAAAGTACATTGCACAATGAATATTTGATTGATATATAAGTTGCAAAATTAGGACAGCACACTGCATGTAATTTTATTGGGTTATTACCCAAGGGTGTACTATACTAACCCACGTGACTATACTAACCTTGTATACGATAGATCTGGCCACATGGTAGTTCTTACAGATTATGCCTGGAAATGTGCAGATGAAGCATTGCAACAAATGTGAAAAAAATTGCAAAAGAGGGTTAAACGAGCACTAAACCCTCTGAATTCATTATGCATAAACTAGATACTTATGGTCTGTTATCTGTTACTGAATAGGCACACCTGAAGAAGGAGTCAACCCCCGAAATGTTGTGTATTTCACCACCTACAATAAATTGGACTTTTTCACTTGCTACACGGTTGAGTGGATTGTGTTTATTATTTTGAAGTACTGTAGAAGATAGAGGTGTTAGGTTATATTATAACATGTGACAAGAAACAAACAGGCCATATGTAAGCCATATTAGAGAAGGTGTATCTCTTGTTGAATTTTTATTCAGTACATTCATTTCAGTAACCCATGTTCTCGTTACATAATTCCATCATTATTTTGATCATTGCAAATCATTATGTCACTGGACTTCTATGTTTTGGAGTTGACATTTTTAAAACAAAACCTGAAAAAAAAGGTTTCACTGAATTTCCAAACTCAACCCAATCAGTGTCAGCATTACAGTATTTTATTTTACGATCCTATTAAAAACGCATCTTTTGACTTGTTTGCTTAGTGGAGTATTGGTAAAAACTATCATATGGATTATTGTTTTTACTAAAGAAAAAATGGTGAAAACTATGGTAACTTCATTTTTATTTTATATTTTGCCAGCAGACCCTTTATTAAAGTTGCGTCCAATGCTGAAAAACACAAACTGGTTCTTTCTAAACATGCAAATGTACTATAGTAAAGAAATGCTTGTGAAATCACCCTTTAAATGTTTATTGAGGACACAATTTGTGGGGAGTGAGTCTTTTCCATGATAAAAAGTCCAGTTCTTTCATTTCCAAGGCTTTCCGTGTCTCCAGTTACTCTTCCTAGTGCACCAAGGAGTGCAAATGAAGACATTTGGATGGGTGCAACATTGATGAGTATCTGGTGTAGTGACCACAAAATATAGATTAAGGAGTAGTGTAGCATCCCTTCTGGAGGAAGCATTGCTCTGTAATACCCCCAAAGGAATCCTTTACAATATGTAACTTTACTGTGACAATGAGAATGCTGGTTATTGTCACCCATGAATGTGATATTAAGAACCACTGAGATCTATTAGCTCCTGTGAAGGATACGTGCACACACCTTGTTTTTGTTATTTCTTGCCACCAAACTAGTTAAGTAGTCCAGTGCGAATTGTAAATATGACATTGGGAGAAAACATCTATGCTGCCAATTATAGACATTTTAATAAGAGGAAGATGATTATTATCATACCTTCTGCTGTTTATGTTTCCTTGTGTTCATTCACTTTAAAACCTTGTGGTTTGAGTCATACAGTGTACATGATTTACATTGCCAAATGTAGAACTGGAAAAGTAGGAATTGGGGGAACTGCTTTAAATGAAATAATATATCTATGCGTCTATTATTAATAGTGAACTGTCTTTTACCTTCCATGGGGGCTACACAATAAAAAAATGGCTAAGACTTGCAGAAACTATGATCATTTGGCAGGTATAAAACAATCTGTTACCAGGCAGCGATGTAAATAACAAGGTAGATGTAAGTATCCCTCCTGAGTATCATTTCATATCAAATCAGGCCTGAAAGTTGAAGAGAGACAGTAAAAGTTATAATGCCCCAGAGGTCTTTGTTGTGATTTGTGGTTTAGTGAGGGCTTGAACAATTCTTTTGCATTGCATGTACAGCTGAATGTCTATGAAGGTTTCATATTTTATGAACCTCTTAAAAACAAAATTGAAAAAAACATTTTCTAACTTCAGTAATGCTCCAGCATTTAAAATGCCACATATCATTCTTCTCTTACAAGCACAGAATGCTGCAAAGT
>WMED01004144.1:6890-21110 GCA_019650415.1 Pipa parva
GGCTCTGCCTATGGAGATGGTGCGGAAAGATCAGTGATATCGATTGAAAAGGGATCTATTGAAAGTAATGTAAAGTTTAGCGGTATTAACGCATCAATATTTATTGATAACAATTTTTGTCGATATCTATAAATTTCATTCCGCTTTATATAAATTAGAAGAAAATGAAAATGTGGCACAAAAGAAATCCGCAATATGGCAATATGACCTTAGTAAATATCCCCCATTTAGCGTACAATACCTTTTTATTTTCCTTTATTCTAATAAGGTTGCCTTTTCAACCTTTTGTGTTGGGAGTTTAGGAGATTGTAATTGGAATGTAAAATTCATAATATACAAACTATCTCTGCATTCCACTGCTCATTTGTATTGATAGTATTCACAATATGTAACAACTATAGCAACAGAATATTTAATTTATAAGATTTTTAGACCTTGACCTGTCATCGTCAATGGTGCTAGATAGGTACTTATCAAAGATTGAGAAAAATCTAAAAAAGAAAAAATCTACAGGTGGACTGTTTATGTTACCGTCTTGTTTTTTGCAGGTGGCCTGCATCTATAAATAGATGACCACTTGTAAACAATGACAGAAATGCAAAGCAGAAGGAGTACTTGGTTGAAAGAAACATATAATAAGGAGAAAATTTTGATGACAGTAATTATTTCATTAGCTAAATTTTTTCTATACATCTATTATATGGGCTAGTATGCATTAAATATACAGTAGATACATTAACTATTCAGGAGACAACTAAGTCTCAAAACCAATCAAATACATTGGAATAGTCACATAAGCATTATTATGAATTATTTGCACTTTATGTAAATGTAGTATTTGGGTAAATAAAGTATAAAACTATGTTTTCAAATATAGAACACAGGTTTAGAATGTAAATATTGCTTCTAAAAATAATATAAAAAATGTCTATACGTGTACTAACTAACTGAATAATGAATAAGGAGAAAATATATGAAATCATGAATAGAAAAAGCTGTGATCAATAATATATTCGTACTCTTAAATCACAAACAAACACTGCTAATTAAAATAAAACTATTAAAGGTCATATTCCAACAGCTGAGATAATTAATGGAACGAGCAATAATTATGGCTGAGGCTGAAAAACTCTTTGGTCATAATAGACACAAATTAAAAACGACTAATCTACATTGACTAATTTGGATTGAACTATAGAAATGTATAAGGAATCAGCACTTTTACTTGCATTTGCCTTGAGTGATGATAGATAAACAACCCGAAAATATCATCAAATGTTAAGAGTAATGTGCTTTAGGGCATCTAAAACTACTACCATATACTGTAAATGTATGTGAACTTATTTACAACAGCAACAATTTGCAATAAATATTGTGTGTCTTTATAAATCTGTCCAGGATATATTATCTTCTGTCTATCTATCCTTGTATCTGAAGTTAAATATATAGGTGCTACTTAACAGAGGTCTTGGGTGATCTAGTCTTTTATTTATTTAAATGTCTTGTTTACATAGTCTGCATAAGGATATTGACACACTATGCATTTTGACTCCTGTCATAAAACCAACATCAAATGAATTAAAAAAAGGAGAAAAACCACAGCTAGCTAGTTTTCCCTGGGAGACCGTGGCAAAACATCTACAGTCTCTACAGACACCTTTTATAAGCACAAAACCCTGCCCCCCCCCCCCCACCTACTGTCTGGTATTTCGCTGCAGTCACCCAATGAAAACACTGAGCCATGATCTCTCAAAATGTACAGTTTGCCACTGTCCTTTGTGTGGATATTTTTGTTGGAAGGGACAAATTGAAGACTTCCAAACATACATTTTTAAGAAAATAAAGTGAGATATTTTTGTAAGGCATTGAAGAAAGTAACATACTGTATTACATAATAGATCACTTTTTTGATACAACTTGATAATGTTGTGAGTATGTAGCCCAGTGAATTAATCAAAGGTGCTAATAATAAATTCTCTATAGGAACAGGTACATTTTTCAATACAAAGCCATTTGACTTTTTAAGAGTTTATTTGCATCGTGTGCATTACAATAGTAATGTAAATATTACCTTAACAAAAACAACTAAATATGTCATTATATAGATTCATGCCAAAAGTGTAAATAGTTGTGTTGTGAACAAGGGTCATTTAACTTTTTCAAAGTATGAAACTGATTGAATAGTCTAAAAATTAGAACTACTTCAGCGCAAGAATTTGATAAATATTAAAACACTTTTCATTTTAAACTACAGTATTTCTTTAATTAAAACAGTTGCCGAAAGGGACATTTTTGCTAAAGTCCATTTGCTGTGTTTAAATGAAGAAAAAGCATGACTGGTAAACACAAGACAAATCGAGTAGATTACATGCTTACAGACTCATGCTGACAATGAAAGTAAGAATCTCTCAATAAAGGTAAATCATTAAAAGCTTGTGCTGAGATGCAGGGAATCAATCATACCTCTTTTGAATTAAACAACAAAAAAGACAATTCTTGAGAGCAGCTGAAGATCATGTTCTGCTACGAATCTTTGGGGGCCTTAAACATGGCAAAATTAACTCAATATTTTTATCAATATATACCATCAAGCAATCAAATGATTCAGGAAAGGTCACCAGCTGCATCTGAGGGATACCCAGTGGATTCCTCTATAGCGAATGTTGTATAAATTGTATATCCGTTGGCAACAAAATATGCTTGACTATATTTAATACCAATAATGTAGTAACACTAATATTTCTGATTCTAATGTAAAAAAAACTCCCTGTTTGTTACAAGACCAATTGCATTTCAATGTATTCAAGAATTTATTTACTTTAAAAGGGGCAATATTTCTCTTGGAATTAATATGTATTAAATACATTTTGCACTAAATGATCCCTATTTGTAACTGAATTTCTTTGTCGCTATTCTATCTTTCACACTATTTAGCGTCTTTACAGTTGATTGAGTAGACACAATGCAAAATCCAATGAGTTGCAAGCAAAGGAGCCCTGCAGAGTGAAAAGGCTGGACATACAGGTGGAACATGAAAGAGGTGTTATAACAGATATATATAAATGCATCGTCAATGTTTTGTATTGTGCCTAAGTGCTTACAACTACCAGAGTTACATTCAGGGGGTAATTCAGGATAGTGTGAAGTGAGGTGCGGAGTCCTCGCCTCACTTCGCACAGACTGATATGCGCTCACTGATGTCCTGCACGCGGACATCAGCAAGCGTTTTAAAGGGGCAACTCTTTTGGTCTCGCCGAGACTGGAATCCCTTTAAAGCGTTCGCTGATGTCCACGTGCAGGACATCAGCCTGCGCATATCAGTCAATGCGAAGTGAGCCAAAGTACTTGAGAAATAGGTGGTTATTCTATAAAGTGCAAGTTGTCGTGTAAGATGTGAATTTGGCAGATAAAGACAGTTGCAGTAGACTGCTACTGTCGCAGTCGTGTCTTTATAATGAGAACATTGTCGCAGTTGTGACTTTACTATGGAAATATTGTTGCAGCCGCAATTGTAAAAAGTGTTGCAGTCACAACTTTACAATGGGAGAATTGTCGCAGTCGCGGATTTACCATGGGAATCCACTTGTTTCAGAATTCTACAGTCAAATTTGTACTTTAGAGAATAACCCCCTTACTCTGTAGAAAGCATGTTCTTTATTACATTAGGAGCTGTTATAACTCTCTTCTTCACTTACTTAGTCCCAGACTGTGAACACATTTGGGGAATATGTATAAAAATCAAAAAGGTTTTCTCTTGGTATGTCGATACCAATATAACTTTAATTGGGTCAAAATTATCACCAATATTGATATTTATTAAGCCCCTTCTGATCATGTTTATTGCTGAAAAGTGTTCGCCTAATTGAGGGAGGCAAAAACCCATTATTCCCTATAGAGATGGTTTAATACATTTTTTTCTAAGTCCCCAATGAAAGAAATCAGTGATATCGATGGAAAATTAGCTCCCTTGAAAGGAAGGTAAAGTGGTATTATTTATCAATATCGATCTTTTTCAACTTCGATACATTTTATGCTACACTACATGAATTAAGGGAAATAAAAAATGTAGTGAAAAGGAAAATACAGTGATAACATGGCAAAAAGCAATGAAACAGATAGAATTGCAGCAAAATGGTTGAAATAACCTTTATAAATTTCCTCCAATTGCAGCAAGAAAACAGGCTATAAGCAAATTTCAGATTGCAACAATGTAAACACTGGGTTAAGGTTTCTACACAAAGGAGGCCAAAGTAGAATAAAAATAATGATGTAGGTTATAGCAGCACAATGGATACTACGAAGAAATTTTGACCTAAATAATGAAATATCAAAAAGTAGTTCTGAATAGAAAATTCCGTCCCTTTTAAATTTGTAAAAATTCTGTAAATTAATTCATCAATACACATTCTATATAATACAGTTATTGTTCACATAATATCCCATTTCAGGGAACAAACATTTCTGATAATTAGCATAGACGTAGATATTTATGTATGTGTGTACAGCATGTAATATACACTAATACTACAATTTGCATCAAGCTTTATTTAATTTAAAGCCCGGATACACACAGTTTATTATAAAGATTCTCATAACATCATTTCCACTGCCATATAATCTATAACAATCAAAAACCTACACTTATTCGCTTATCTATATACAGAAGTTTGGATATGACCTTCAGAACTTTGTGATAGGATCAGTGTTTAAGAATGCCTAAATGTTGACAGAATGCAGTAAGTGGTGTTAGCGCAAATTGTTTTTGCAATAAGCACAATAAGTAGAGTTAACCATTAAAGACTAATACATGTCAATTAAGTGAGTTATTTTTGCACACTATTAGCCAAATATGAGATAAAGATAAAACCTTTGCACTTATGCAGTATAACCAGGCCAAAATTGGTCATGTTTTTGCCCCCAAGTAAATGGATAGAGATACAATAAGCCTGTGCAAACTGAATTGCTTCAAACATAATGCAAATTGTTCTTCTGTTTCAACAAAGCATATGTGTAATAATGGCTCTTTGTGAGGTTTTATTGCACAGTTTATTTTTTTATTGCATTCCCCCAAATATCTAAAGATATTGCAAAGTAAGAAACATCAATTACATGGAGAAAAAACTTGTATATGTTAAAGATAAAGTAGATATTTAGGCATATGTTAAACTGCTTTATTTATGGTTTCAGGCAAGATGAACTTATGTGATAAAACCCCACACTACGTGTGGTACAGCATTTATTAAGCCTCCCTTGATAATCCTGGCTTCTGGAGCATCACTAGAATATGTCTCCCCTTACAGCCACTTGAGAAACTAGTACTAACTGTCATGAATGGTAATACACATGTTTACTGATGCCCACTGCGTAAGCACTGCCAACCACAGCTGTTTATGAAATCCAGTCATGACATCAAGTGACAGAATATGAATATACAGTAAATGTGCTGATATTATTATTAGATCTGTACTGTTCCATATATTTGTACTATACAACAATTACACATACTATACAACTATTTTTGTCTATTTTAGTTTCTCTTTAAAGTGACAAAGTCAGCTTTAAAGAAATAAGGAAGTGGGAATGTTAGAAACATCCCACTCCCCTATGAAATCACAGATTTATTGTATTTGTATAATTGTATTTTCATGTATTTGTGTTTGCCACACGCTCTAGGCAAAGTAATAGGATAGATACACTTAGGCCCTTATTCACCAATGTGCGAAGTGAGCCGCGATGTGTTCGACTCACTGCGGACATCAGCATGCGCATTAAAGGGATTCCCCTCCCGGCGAGATCACTCGAGTCTCCTCGCCGGGAGGGGAATCCCTTTAATGCGCATGCTGGTGTCCGCGCACAGAACATCAGCATGCGCATAAAACAATGTGCGAAGTGAGTCGAACACATCGTGGCTCACTTCGCACATTGGTGAATAAGGGCCTCAGTCCCATCTAGTGGCCTAAGGTATACAGTGCACCAGGGAGTAGAGATTTTAAGAAGACTGTTTGTTCTAGGAGTATGTAATTTCTGGGTGGATCCCAGAGATATTATATTCTGCTGTTTTGGAAGAAAAGGAGTCTTTGGCTCCAGGGCCTCCATCAGAAGGGTAGGACATGCCTGTGAAGCTTATGACGTTAACAGAGCCCAGTTAGATATTGTTTTAGAAGTGATCGTTATCCTTAGATTTATAAAGGTGGCTTCCCCAACAAGGAGTGAAGTGGGCTTAGTGATGCCCAGGTGTGTTACTGACTCTTGTCGCAAATGGATGGTAACTATGTATCACAGTCCTTAAAATGGATAATGTGAACCTCAAGTTTGAGTACAGGCACTACTCCTAATGTAGTAAAGGGGGCCTATCCCCGTGTGACTGAGTAAAGCTGCAGTAAAGCCATCCCAGGAGTGGATGTGGATGTAAGCTGAAGAATTGTATTTAAAATAATGTTTCACTTTGACATTCACTTTGACTTTGAATCCACCCTACTACTAAAGAAGTTTACTAAAGCCAGATGCTACTAATTGGGGCACATAGTATTAAATTACAATATATATTTATAAATATTATATTATAAATCATCAGCAAGTGTTACCCTTCTATATGGATGCACAGCATTTGAACATTTTGTATGAAACATTCAGTTTTAAACAACTGAAATTACTTGAACTAGGAATTCTGTGGGGTTGTTGTATGATGCAGTCACCTAAATCCAACCCCCAAAGTAGAAAACTTATGGTTTCATTGCCAAAGACAGCACTGTGTTTTTATTGTTATTCTCCTGCAGCCAAATATCTTAGCAACAAGACCAGTGGCCTGGTCCCTCAAAGACTTGAATGGGAATCAATGTCACATATTGCTAGAGAGGTAATAAGGATGGCCACAAATGGAGGAAAAAATGATTAGAGCAAATTGAAAAGGCAACATTTTAACATTTCTGATTTGTTTGTAACTTTGTTTTCAACTATGTACTTTAAGAACAGGAAAAAAAAGTGGACAGAACCAAAAAATTACATTTTCAGTGCGGTGGCTTAGTGTTTATCACTGCTGCCTTGCAGTGCTGAGGTCCTAGGTTCAATTCCACCCTGGACTTCATCTGCATGGAGTTTGTATGTTCTCCCCGCACTTGCGTGGGTTTCCTCCCACAATCCAAAAACATACATCTGTGTGTGTGTGTGATAAAATAGGGAAACTAGATTGTAAGCTCCATGGAGCAGGGACTGAAGTGAATGATGAGTCTCTGTAAAGCGCTGCGTAAAATAGTAGTGCTATATAAGAACCAATAAATAATAATAATAATGTTGTTACTTATTTGATGCGCTTCAGCTACATTTTGAGAAATAATGGATTATGTCAGGTTAGAGGTGGCAGTTTTTAGCAAATTTGCAGTGAAAAAAAGTGAATTTAATTTTGGTAAATACTGCTAATCAAAAATAAATGGAAATGATTATCTTACAGTGAACGATCAGATGAAATTGAAATCTAGAAATGATGAGGATGAGGGAAATTATGTATAACCATGTGAGAAGGTTGGTATAGGCTAAAAAGGAAAAAAAAATCCAGGTCAAAATTCTTTACAATTTTGCTTCATGACATTTAGTAAATATTGTGGACTTTAATTGTATTTATAGGTTGGGACTTTTTGCGTTTTATTATTTGATTATAGTATTCATTTGTCATTTTATTATTTTTTCATCTATATTTTTTTCATTTATGCTTTGATTTAGTTTTGAGTGCTGTTTCACGTTGTTTCACATCACATTTTTTTGTAGTGAACATTTTGTTTAGTAAATAGGTACCTTGATATGATCAACCCATGTCCATACTACATTAAATAAAAACTAAGGAAAACAACACTAGTGACAGCAACACCAATGGGATTGAATGTCACCTGGACATATGCAAATTCATTATATCAGACACATCTCCTATGATTTCTATATGATTTAAATGCATTGATCCTTTCAGTGGAAATCAATAATGCTCATCGCGTGATTAAATTTACATTGGAATTTCATGAAAAATGCATCAAATCTTTGGGATGTAAAGGTATGTCATCAAAGGTCTTTGTTCAAGTTACAGAGCCCACTGATATAAACCAACTGTAACATTTTCAAAGCTTCCACACTAAACAACCAAGGGACTCTATTCTACAAAGCTAATATATATGGGTTTTAGGAATTATGAATAATGAGGAAACTAGGAAAGAGATGATGTTAAACATAAAAATTCATATACAAAAGATTGAAAAATCACCCAAAACCCTTCAATTAAAACCTCTAGAAGGATAAATAAAGCTCTCCAAAAAGTGTAAGGGGAATAAATAAATGTATATTGCAACTTTTGTTACAAATCTTCGCCTGGTCTTCGATGTCTCTGGTAGAATGACTGCTGTCTCTGCTCATCTCATGCAAATTAAATAGGCCCAATGTTCTGTTGCATAATTGCTATACAATTGAACTAAAGGATGATTTAGTGGCACGCGATCTTCTGACCCAATTGGAGGAATTAATCTCCTTAAGCATTAAAGTGGATAACTGCTTAAGAGGACACCAAGCTGAAAGAAGGAAGCATTCCTTTCCTAAATCTCCTGCTCCTGGGTTACCCCCTACTCCTACTGAGGAGACCATGCAGATTGGTGCCACTCTCAGATGAGAAATGTTTCTGCTGCTACTCCTCTGAGCTATGTCTCTATTGTGGAAGAAAGGGTCATTTTGTTTGCAATTGCCCCATAAAGGTGGAAAACTCCATGGCCTAGGTCAGGGGTAGGCAAACCATGGCTCTGGATCTGCATGTGGTTCTTTAGCTTCCATGTTGTGGCTCCCTTCTGCCTTGATTGACAAATGAAAAAAAAAAAGAATAAAGGATATTTATCAATGTAATTTTGATTTATATATTATTTTATTTTTGTTATTATTTTCTTCTTTTTTTGTATTCTGTTGTTGTAACAGGTAAAATTAAAAAAAAAATGAAACTTTTTAAAAAGTTTCTAAGCTGTTATGTTTTGTGGCATCAGACTACTTTTTCTTTAGTGTAAGAGGGGGAGAAATGGCTCTCTTGATAGTAAAGTTTGCTGACCCTTGGCCTAGGTGAACGTGAGATTAGATGCCCAGGCCAACCCTCTATTGGACCCTCTCAAAATTCTCACCATCTGATGCTGCCAGTCGTCTTATTTGGGCCCCTTAAAACTATTCAGTCATTTGCTTTCATTGACTCTGGTGTAGCCATTAATGTCATGGACACATCTTTTGCTAAGGAGATTGACATACCTACCATGCCTCTGTCCTCTATTCTTCACGTGTTAGCCCTGGAAAAGAAACATCTCTCAGGGAGCTTAGTGTCCTTGCCTTCCAAGTTAATAAAGTTAGCTGTAGGAGATGACCACAAAGAAGAAATTTCTTTTCTTTTAATAAATTCCGCCTCTGTTCCCATAGTTTTGGTTCTACCCTGGTTGAGGTTGCACAATCCTCACATAGACTGGCACAACAACTTAGTCACAGATCTTAGACTCCTCTTTGTCTGACCACCTTTTGTACCAAACCCTGGACTCTTTCTATTGATAATATGTTCCTGTCTGTGGAGGTTTTGTCCACTCTCCCTAGCGAGTATCACTCTTTCCAAGATGTGTTTTGTAAGAAAGCTGCAGACTCATTACCCCCTCATAGGAGTTATGACTGTCCTGTTGAGTTACTGCCTTCTCTCCTCGAGGGAGAGTTTACCCACTGCCCATTCCTGAAACCGAAGCTTTGTGCTCGTATATTCAAGAGAATCTCCAAAAGGGATTTATTTGCCCTTCCACATCTCCTGCTGGGGCTGGCTTCTTCTTAATTGAAAACAAGGATGGCAGGCTTAGAACCTGTATTTATTAAATGGGTCTAAATAAAATTACTGTCAAAAATACCCTTCCCTTACTTTACACTCTTTGATTTTTAAAAAGGAGAATCCATTTATTCCAAATTAGATATTTGCAGAGCCTAAAATTTTATCTGTATTCGCCAAGGTGTTGAGTGAAAGACCACTTATAATATGCATCAGGGGCATTATGAGTACCTCGTTATGCTATTCGGTCTTTGTAATGCTCCCACTGTATGTCAAGTGTTTATGAACAACATATCTACTAGGTGGTTCAGTAGTCATATATTTGGACAACATTCTAATTTTCTCCAAATCTCCCACAGAAAATGTTTCACACATCAGAGGTTTTACGCTTTTACACCGCCTTAGAGAAATCTCCCTGTATGCTAAAATTGAGAAGTTCCAGTTTCATGTAACTAAGATCCCTTTCTTAGGGTATATAATTTCATCCAGCGATTTGGAGATGGATCCTGACAAAGTAGAAGCAATTAAAGACTGGCCTCAATCTACCTCTCTAAAAGCCATACTAAGCTTCATTGGTTTTGCCAACTATTCTCAGCAGTTTATCAAGTACTTCTCTTCCATTGCGCCACCCATTATAGCCTTGACTAAAAAACGAGCCAAACCCAAACTAAGGACCCCAAAAGCCCATAAATCCTTTTCTGTTCTGAAAAAAAACCTTCATCTCAGCTCCGATACTCCAAAATCTCGATCCTACCAGGTCATTCAGAATTGAAGTAGATGCTTCTGATTCTGGAGCTGGAGTCATACTTTCTCAAGAAGATACTCTGGCAAGCTTCACCCTTGTGTCTATTTTTCCCATTGCTTCACAGCTCCTGAAAGAAATTATGATGTAGGTAACCAGGAATTACTTGCTATCAAGATGCTGCTTGCTGCATGGCAGCATTACCTAGAAGGGGCCACTCAAACCTTTGTGATTTACACTGATCATAACAACTTAGAATGTCTTAGATCTGCACAAAGATAAATCCCTGCCAAGTTCTTTGGGCACTATTCTTCTCCCATTTTAATTTTGTTATTTCTTACCTTCCTGGGAGTAGGAATAAGAAGGCAAATGCTCTTTTTCGTTGCTATTCTGATGAGCTTGTTTTGGATGAAACTGGTCCCATCATTCCAGCTATTAAGTTTCTTGCTTCTCTCTCCCCTATTCCCATTGCAGAACTGGAAGCTGCCAAATCCTCAGCACCTGCAAACACCACTCCTGGACATATGTTTGTTCCATCTGAGCTTCGTGATGACATTTTAAGTTCTGTACACTCCTCTAAACAAGCTGGTCATCCTGGTATTTACAAGACTTTAGACTTTCTTTCCCAGGTAGTGTGGTGGCCCACTGTGACTCGGGATACAAAAGATATCTTCACTGCCTGTACTATCTGCTCTTAATCCAAATCTCCCCTACTACTTCTGTTTGGATATTTGCATCCGTTGCCCATTCCCAACCTTCCCTGGACCAATATTGCCATGGACTTTGTAGTTGATATTCCCCTCCCTCTAATGGTCATACATATCTTGGTTGCTACTGATAAATTTAGTAAAATGTCCCATTTCATTCCCTTATGGAAGATCCTTTCTACTGGCTCAATTATTTATCAAGCACATTTTCTGTCTCCATGGTATTCCCCAAGAAATAGTCTTCGATAGAAGATTCCAATTTATTTGACAATTTTGGAGAGCATTTAATAAGGTATTGAACATTGAGTAACACTTTTCATCTGCTTACCACCCTCAATCCAATGATAGTACTGAAAGGACCAAAAAAGCCTTGGAACAATATCTACACTATTTCACCTCTGAGTATCATGGTAATTGGCTGGAGCTCATCCCCTGGACAGTGTTTACCTATAACAACGTTTCCCATGTCTCAACCCACATGTCCCCTTTTTAATGTGTTTATGGATGGAAACTCAAAGCCATTTCCTTCCCTCTTGCTCCATCTTCTGTTCCCACAGTTGATAAGGAATTACAGACCTTCTCTTCAATCTGCAGACTGTACAACAAAGTCTCACCAAGATAGCCAAAGCACAGAAACTTTTGCTGATAGAAAGAGATGCCTCACTCCTAAGATAAAAGTTGGGGATAAGGTGTGGTTGGCTACCAGGAACATTCAATTACAGATCACTTAACTAAAGTTTGCTCCCAGATTTCTTGGTCCTTTCCCCATTTTTGCTATCATTAACCTTGTAGCATTAAAGCTCTCCTTACCCAGGAACCTTTGATTTCCTAATTCTTTTCATGTTCCCTCTTAAAAACTAGCTGTTCATATCCATTTTTCCTCCATTTCTTCTCCTCCTGGACCCGTCCTTGTACAAGGTGAAGAGGAATTTAAGGTTGGGAAGATTCTCGATTCTTGAGTTTCTCACAGGAGACTATAATACTCTAGTGCACTGGAAGGGATATGGTCCAGAAGGGGTCTTTTTCCTCTGAGATCCTCCACTGGGGCTCTTCCGGGTTACTCTGACTGGCCTGCCGGTTCTTTACACTGTGGTAGGATAAAACTCAGTAAGGGTTGCATCGTTAAACTACATACATTTTTATATGGGGGTTATGGTAAATTTAACTGAACTTTTTTATCAGAATCCGTAATTTCCCCAGCAGAAGTTATTTTGCAATGTGACATTTAGGAAGAGTCTAGTTTACCAGTGACTGAGAGAAATAGTCATTGACAGATTCAGTTTGTAATATTAGAGCAAGCATGTCCTAATACATGAGTTCAGAAGACAGAATGGCTGCAGGGACCTGGGAATGTTCCATTCATCAGCTGACTATAGCATGCATCAAATTCTTCTAAACTTGGCTTACAGAGATATGACCAAAAAAACATTTACCTCTGGAAACTGTATTTATCAAGGGAATGCTTGTTTGCACCAGAGGCTTTTTTACAAAGCTTCATTCTTCAATTCAGTCTTGGAGTGAATTCTCACTTAGCACAGATGTGTGTATGGAAGCCCAGTAATCAAAATAAAATAGTTTTCACCCTTCCCCATACTGCACTATATTGTACGATTTAAATGTAAATAGTTATAGAAAATACATTTTCATTGCCATAATAATGTATGGATACTGCATCATAATAAATTATTTGCCTTGAACCAGAAAACAAATATGTTACGGGAAGTGTAATGGTAGTAGTATCTCTGGTATTCTCTTAATCTAAAACAGTATCCAATCCCTCAGTGCTAGTACCTAGTTATATTATCCATCCTCATTTACCAAGTTAGCTAGTCTTCAAGTTTGAACTTACAATTATATACATGATTTGCATTACAGTACTAACAAAGAACAATTATCCAAGAATTCTTAATTGAATAAAAGAACAATAGCTTATCTTTTATGCGGTGACAGTAAATGGCTAGAATGTAAGAAAGGGCACTACAGTCCAATACAAATAGAAAGAGTGAAAGCTTTGATGGAAAGGGAAATGGAAATAGGTTACAATAGGTTAATAATTTGAAGAATTAAAAAACTGTCTTGACCCATGAGGCCAGGGAGAGCCCAAAATTCAAAGCCCTGCTTTTTTTTTGTTTGATGAGAAATCTTATTTGGGAACCTTAAGCATTTGAGTAAGAATCTTTAAAATATTCACCAACACCTGTAGACAAGCAATTTCCCTAATGAAATTATCCAAGAAAGACTGTTGTCTGCAATAGCTGATAAATCGCTTCTTTAAAGTAGTCCAATGAAAGGGCTATTGACTGTATTTAAAGGGAAATTATAGTCAAAATTACATCTTTACATATAAAGTACTATACCTTAGTTAGAAGTGTTTCTCCCCAGTAGATGTTTCATGTGATGCAGAATGATTGAGTAGGCAGCACTGATAAACTCCCGCACCAGGAAATGTGTGTGTGACAGGTACTGGCCAGTTTTCCATGAAAAGGTACCATTCCCTGAATATTTTTGCCCTATTTCTATGTATGTATGTACTGTATGTATAAATTTATTTATAAAGCGCCACAAATTTATGCAGCACTGTACAATTCAGCGATACAAGTACAATACAAACAAGGGAAAAGTGCATTAAACAATACAAGTAAAATATAACAAGGGTACATCAAATTAAGTGCTAGGTAGTGATTGACACAAGAGGTTGGAGGTCCCTGCCCCAAGGAGCTTACAATCTAAGTGGGAGGAAGACTTACATACACAGATAGGACAATAAGAGCTGTGGAGTCATAGGTCCATAAATACAAATAAATAGATCAAAATAGATATAGATAAATACAGTGAATAAATGGATAAATACAATATATATATATATATATATATATATATATATATACACAGTATATATACACACACAGATATTAAATATAAAAATTATATATAAAATGAATGATAAGAATCAGTGCTAGTGC
>WMED01004145.1:0-21110 GCA_019650415.1 Pipa parva
CTGAGTGCAGTGTGCCAGAGAGCAGTGTGCCTGGGTGCAGTGTGCCTGAGAGCAGAATGCAGTGTGCCAGAGTGCAGTGTGCCAGAGTGCAGTGTGCCTGAGAGCAGTGTGCCAGAGTGCAGTGTGCCTGAGTGCAGTGCTGCTTCTTTTATTCATAAATTGTGTCACTTTAAACCCTCTGACCAGCCATGAGCTGTTCAAACCATTCTTCTTCATAATATAGTTTCTTTTTGTGATCTGGTCAGTGCAAGAACAGTAACAGATTGAGGCAGTGCTTCTTTTGTGACAAGTTGTTATAAGCGGCTCCACATTGTTATAAGATTTTTAGGGTGAAATTTACAAAGTTCTTTTCGACCACTTCGCCACAAATCGATCCTTATCCACTGCGGTTTTTTTTTCTTTTTGTCATATTTTCAATTTCCGTCAATTCGTGTAGTGCTGAATAAAATTTATCGATATCAAAAAAGATTAATATTGATAAATATTAATGTGCTGATGCCGCTACACTTTACATTACTTTGAGTGGTGCTCCTTTTCCATTGATATCCCTGATCTTTTTGATGGGAACTTAGAAAAAAATGTTCTAAACCATCTCCATAGGGGATTATTATGGGTTTTTGTTTTTTTTTTGCCTCCCTCAACCAGGAAAACACTTTTCAGTGATAAAAAAAAGTCAGAAGGGGCTCAATAAATATAGATATTGGCGATATTGATATTTTCAACCTAATTACAGGTATGTTGATATCAATATACCAGGAGAAAACTTTTACAATTTGTAAAAATATCCCCCAATTTGTGTTCTGCATGTTTCTATAGATCAGGTTGTATTTGTCCACTAACACCATATGCTCACGTTTCTCAGTACACTGTCCATTCACAGAAAAATCATACTACTCTGTTACTGGCTTTGGCAGCAGCTAGCTACACATCATGAATGTAGTGGTATCTCACACTTAAAAAAAGAGGATCATTTTATCCTGCCTTGTTTCTAATACTTTTTATCTAATTACAACAGGTTGGTTTGTTTTTACCTGCACTTTTTAAAACCCTTGCCCTGAGCCTTTTATGTAAATTTTGGGTCCCCATGAGTCAGTGTAGACCAGTGCTTGTCCCTGAGCTGCTTTCAGTATTTTAGTCAGGACAAAAGACAGCAGCCCTCCCAGAGTAGCTGAGGAAGATGTCTGAAGCAGTACTCCTTGCTTTGTGTTATTATTATATTAGATCCTGATTGATGTAAAAGAACATATGGTTATACTCAAATGGCTCCATGGGCCAAAGTAATGCTAGATCAATTAAAATGAGGGATAAAGGAAACCAAGACTAATTTACAGAATCAGCCCAATACACATTTGTTGGTAAATTTCTTATTGTGAAATATAATTACATATTCCAGAAATAATTACATGACACTCAGATCTAGCATTTAAAAGAGGATAGGTATTTTTCATTGAGGTACCAGAAGATTCATATCATCCCCTTACCTCTACCCCTAGTATCTCCGCTACCACTTGTGCATTAGACAGAAATCAACTCAGATCCTGGATAATATGTCCTGCTAAGAGGACAATAAAATAGAAATATATTCTGAAGGTGTCAATACTCTTTTTTTAAAGTAAAATGTATCTTTTATAAATAAGAAAATAAATTAGTCATCTTGTTTAAAAGCAGACCATCTTGATAACTCAAATAGTTTCACAAGTAATATGTAAGTTTTGTCCTCAGAGATCTTCTTCAATAAGAACAATAAATCAATCACATTATAACTGATTTAGATTTTATCCATTTATGCCAGAGAGACCATCTTGATTTATTTTGTATTGTTTGCATATTTTGCTCTCATTTATTACAAACTTGCTTATGAATTCCAGGGTTCAGGTACACTGATCCCTAAAACAATCTTTGTAGGTCTTTGTCTCTACAGAGAACTAAGGTGCCTTCCAAGTGGGCAATGCTGTAGATTAGTGGTTAGCACTGCTGCCTTGCAGCACAGGGTTCTGGGTTCAATTCCACCCTGGTCTTCATCTGCATGTAGTTTGTATGCTCTCCTTGAACCTGTGTGGGTTAGCATCAGGCACTCTGGAATCCAAAAACATACATCTGTGTCTGGCTATGTTTGTGTGACTGAATAGGTAGTCTAGATTGTAAGCTCCACAGGGCAGGGTCTGAAGTGAATGGTGAATCTCTGTAAAGCACTACATAATATATCAGTTATATATATATATAAATGCATACATTTAAATATTCAACAAACATTTCCTGATTTGGCAAGCAAAATACATTATTTCAATTGTACAACTATGAACATACTGTATACGGTACATTGCTATGAATCTAGATGCATTTGTCTATTTGCAGTTATCATTTCCCCCAAAAAATAAAAGCAGTCAAACCTTTTCCTCACTGCTTCAAAGTTGCAGCTGAAGCTGAAAAATCTCCTCTTTTCTTATTCATTTCAAAACCATTTAGATAGATTTTATCCTAAACATTTATTGTATTCTAGGTAAATGAATTCAGCAAGCAACAGTGCCAACATTATTTTAGTGCAGCACTGTATGTTCTAGGGTTAAATTTAGCCATAACCTATAGCAAGGTTCTGTGCAGGATAGGAAAATTAAAGTTCAATTTCAAAGAACTCTGCCTTAATTATGCATATAAACACCTTTTTAATTTCATTCCTTGGTGGCAAGTTAAATTGCATTGCAGGCTTATGTTTTTCCTTTTATGCAATTACCTTGGGAAGGTAATTTTCCCACGCTTCTAGAAGACCTTTAAATCTCATTTAATAACCATGAATTCCTTCAAATGGTTTAAAGTGGACTGTGTATCAGTTGTATGTTACCCCTGTTCAACCATGCCTATTAAGCAGGCATGGAGTCCTCGTTCATATGTATCACATGAAATAGTTGGTATCCAAGTTTCTTAGAATTATATGCATAGGTTTCTTATCCTTTTGTAACAAAAATACCTGTTCTCATTTAGTGAATTCTATTGAGTTTCATTCTGCAAAGTACAATATTATCCATAGAGTCCTATCCAATACTATAAGAACAATACGCACATTAGAATTATGAAATAATCTATACCAGGGATGGCAAACCTATGGCATATGTGCCAGAGAGGTCACGTGTGCCGTCGCCACAGTTGCCTCCATCACAGGCCGTGGACCCGACCTGACAGTTTTCAGGCTGGATCCATGGCCTATGCTGAAGGAGTGCTCGCTTGTTGTGGAGCTCTCCTTCCCTGATGTAGGCGCGCTCCTCTCCCGACGGAGGCGTTATGACATCACTCATCAGCGCCAGCACTTCAGGATATGCACTAGTGAGTGACGTCACCTTCTCGGCACTCGGTGCCAAAAAAGGTTCACCACCACTGATCTATACAAACAAAACATACTGTAACATTTACAGATGTGTATCTTGGTTATTTTAATTCTTTATAATTTAGAAAGATTGTATTAAATCCAACTGATCTGAAGTGGGATTACTTGGATTTAATACATTGATGTAATCCTGTAAGTCAGTTAGACATGCACACTTTCATTCTTAACTATAGAGTCACACATTTTGTATTTATTCATTTTTATATAGCGCTACTATATTATGCAGCACTTTATAGAGATTCATAATTCACTTCAACCCCTGCCCGTGGGGCTTACAATCCAGTTTCCCTATTCAGTCACAAACACACATGTTTTTGTGGGTTATTGTGGGCGATAACCCATGCAAGTGTGGGGAGAACATACAAACTCCATGCAGGTGAAGTCCTGGGTGGAATTGAACCCAGGACCCACTGCACTGCCCTCAGGATTGTATGCTTTCAGTGGAATGTGATGTGACATTTTAAAATCACATTAGAATTGCATCAGCCACATGCTACGAATAGCATTGATATGCATTTGCAGTTTGACGCTCGGATATTAAATGGTAGTCTTAATGTTTCAAAAAAGATATATAGAGCCTCAGCACATTTATTATGGAGTTAAGATTTGTAAAGTTGTTTGAATGAAGGAAAATTTGTATGCATATTACAACTGCTGTACAGAAGGATATGATTCTTTGAGATCTTTAGGTTGGTAGCACCAACCTTATTTGTTCAAAGCATTGAATGAGAGGATTGTAAGTGCAAACAAATCCAAAATCACAAAAATATTTGGCATATTTCAAAAGACTACTTTGAAAATAGTGTTTATATATTCACCATATTAATATATAGAGCAGCGGTTCTCAACCTTGTTGAGACCGCGACCCCCCTCTGATGTCGCCGCGCGGCGTGATGACGTTTCGGCCTAACGTCATCACGTAAGCGTGTCACGTGGTGACGTTCGGCCGAAACATCATCACGCTGCGCGTCATGTGATGACGTTTACTGCCGACGTCACCCGCAGGAACCCTTATAAGAAGGGTTCCTGCGGGTGCTTCTGGGAGTCGGCGCGGTTCTCGACCCCAGTGGAACGGCCTCGCGACCCACAGGTTGAGAACCGCTGATATAGAGCAAAATTTATAAAGCGTCAGTAACTTCATTTCGGCATTTTCAATTCCCTTAATTTCGATAACATTTATTTTCCCTCTGCACACAAAAATTTGCCTATTTATTAAAAAGCAGGGAAAATAAATTTGATTCGAAGAGAAACAAAATCTAAGAAAAGAACAGCTGAAATTACATTTAGCGATTAGTTACTCCTGCAATCATCCTTATTGCAGGAGTAACTAAAGTAGCGGTTTTCAACCTGTGGGCCACGACCCCGGCGGGGGTCGCACGACCATCCCACGGGGGTCGAGAACCGCTGCGGCACCCGGAAGCGCCTGCAGTACCCTTCTTATAAGGGTTTCTATGGGGTGACTTCAGCCAAAAACGTCACCACGTGGAGCTCTTATGTGATGACGTTCCGGCCGAATGTCATCACGAGATGCATGGTAACGTCAGCACCAGGGGTCGCGGCATAGAAAAGGTTGAGAACCGCTGAACTAAAGCATTAAATGCAATGCTTAGTGCTGCAATGATACCTGCTGCTATTGCTGCAGCACTAAGCTCCTCTAGAGTGAGGGTCTACAGGACTCCCATACCTCGCCCACCACCCTAACATCACCCCCTATATCCCCCCTAACATCACCTCCTACCTAGCACTAGGCGGGTGGTATTGCTAAGTGAGAATTAGACTGTCGAAGTGAATTCTCATCACTTTGGGTGACTATGCCATGGTTTTCTACTCCTTATTGACTAAACAACGGATTCAAATAGTAATGTCATGACCGCGACAATATTCCCATAATGAAGTCGAGACCACGTCAGTAGCTGTCTATTGAGTAGTTTGCGACCATTGATGGGGAATTAGGGAAATTCATCAATAGAGGTCTAGCAACCAATCAGCAGTTGGCTTTCACAATTTTAACTTTCTACTACAAGTGAATGCTAACTTCTGTTATGAATTACTAGACTTCTGTAAACTGTTGATGAGTTCCCCTAAATGTGGCAGAGCTACTAATTTAGAAAAGGAGTGCAAATAGACATTAAATATTCATATAATAATTTAAATGAATTCCTTAGCTTTTAACTCTTCAACAGTGAGAGAAACTAACACTAAGCATCATTTCATGTACAATTTATAGTGCCATTTTGTGTATGGTATCATGCTTGCTACTGATTTGAATTTATTTTCCCTTTAATTGTGATCTATACATTGTTACAAACAATTTTTCACTATATTTACTTTTTTTTTTTTTATTGTGAACGATTCCTCACAATGCCAGATGTCAGAGGGCAAACAGCCTACTACAGATCCCGTGGCTCTATGCTATAGTTATATAGAAATAGAGCAGACTTGAATGCAGCAACGAGCATGAATAGTGCACTCAGGTCACCATTTATTTCAGCATGAAAAAGGGTGTGATTTCCATGCCTTGTCAAGTCCCCATATGTGTGTAGTGCACATAGCTTGCTTTTTATTTAATGAGAAGAAGGGTGGGGCTCTCATTGACAGAAGCTTCATTCAAACTTAAATGTATTCAGTATCCCGACCACAACCATAAGTTTTAGGTCCTCTGCACAAACAATGCAAATCTAGTACATTAGGAGAGAACTTAATCACGAAGTATTGGTAGATGTCAGTGCTGAACTGCATGGATGGAGGACATCAGTGCATAGAACTCCATCTTTTTTTCTGGTATTTTAGAGTCAAAGAGCTTCTTAAGATATTTGAGATGGTATGTTGTTACTTTATTGATACATAGCATAGAGATCTTTTTATTATCAGTGATATTGTGTGTTACCACCCTATATATGCTTTAGGTCATGCTTGGCTCCTGCTTTTTGCTGCATAATCAAACTGCTGTCCAAGTATCCAGTTAGTTAATCTCTCCTGTACCCACACAAATTTCTCTTTATAAAGGAATGTGTATTGGTTCCTTAATCCTGCATGGTTTTGTGGTGGTGAACACCCTATTCTTTATGGGTCCTTTGCTCTTAGAGCTCTGTTATACCGTAGTATCTATCACCTACCATTTAGTTCCAATTAAAAGACTATAATGCTTTTGCTTCTTTGATGAAATGTGAATGCAATATGGTTCTTAGCTATTGCTATGGTGATATCTAACAACTAATGAAGTTAATGCCACCAGCAATTATATGCAGTATTAAACGTAAACTGGGAGCCTTAAACAATACAAACACGGCAGCATTCTTAGTATTAAATGAATATATACCATATTTAGTCAAAGTCTGTACATTTCTAGTGGATTCAGTTCATTAATACTGTTCTCCAAGATGGTAGCTCAGAATAACCCAGAGCCCTGCAGCAATAAAAAGAGGTTAATGGTTAGCAATGTGAGGAATTTAGGTGAATTCTCAGTTTCATTCCTTATAGATTTAAGGCCTAATAGGTAAAACACAAAATGAGATAGACCCCCTCCACCATCTCATTACATTCTTAGCTATTGCAGTAATGCTGTAGTAAGACATGTCTAGAGTTGTTTGATTGAGAGGCCACAGGTTAAGGAATTCTGCAGTTGTACTATATAGAAATGCTGACATAAGCCCTTCAGCAAGGAAAAGGTTAATTAGTTTATTTTGCAGTTTTTTTTTCCTTCCAATTTCAGATTGTGCACTTTTGAAAAATGCTTCCTTTCTAAGTCCAGGTTCACATTGGCATATTTATGCTAGCAGATATACGCTGCACTTGAAGAAACAAAAACCGCGCGCCACTAAACCCTATAGTACTTGCCTTCCTCTGGCCACACGAGAGTTGAATGCAAGTGCACACGTGCTGGAACACTTCTTGTCACATATATCCTGAGGGTACAGACAAATGAGCACAGATAAGAGGAGCTGCAAACACCAATGGAGTGTTCGCAGTGCATTGGGTAAGTACAATAGAAAAATGCATCCGGAAGATATTCCGGCCTGAATTGGGCAGTGTATTTTCGGGATGTGTTTTTCTAAAAGTGCAGAGAATAAATGCGCTACCATGTTTCCCTGAAAAAATAAGACAGGGTCTTATTTTAATTGTTGCTCTGGAAGACACACTAGTATTAAAGGCGAAGCCGGAGATGCGATCGATTGAAATTAAATTCTGATCGATCGAAATCAAATTTCGATCGATTGGTAAAATTTACTCCTTTAATAAATTTTGCCCCTTAGGTCTTATTTTGAGGGGATGTCTTATTTTTGGGGAAACATAGTATCTAGGGGAACGATTTACATAGCCTTTCAATAGCTCTTAAAATTGGGTTGCCTGAACAAGTACTTACTGGGCTGGCTTTGGGAGAAGCACTGAATTTCCATACTCCCTTCCCTGCTCCCAGCTTGTGAGACTCCAGCATTAATCGTGCAGACTCGGGAATCACGTGATTGCGCTTTTCGGTCTTCTCCCTGCAACTTCAGGGCATTTAAATCCTGGTGCCTACTCCTTCTGTCCTGTTGAGTCTGCAGTTCTGGGGACTCATAATTCTGTAGGTATGCGACTCAGGGGGTGATAGCCCTAACAGAGGGAAGCTTTAGAAATAACTGTAGCTAGGTCTTATTTTCGGGGGATGTCTTATTTTTGGGACACGGTACTGGTATGGTATATTTCTCATACTTTACTGCAGCTAGGTCTTATTTTCAGGAAAGGCCATATATTTCTAGGCTAGGAAAAAATTGCACTAGGTCTTATTTTCGAGGGATGTCTTATTCTCGGGGAAACACAGTAGTATGAAAATGGCCTAAACTTTGTGAATTCCTTTGAAATATTTGAATGTTTAGATCTATTTTTCATTACTTTGTTAGATTTTTAATGATTTTTTTAGACTTTTTTGCCTGGTTTTTGGCGAAAAATCAGATGAAAATGTCAAATGTATGTTTTCGACCCTTTTACCCCTGTTTTTAGCCTGATTTTTTTAATCAAAAATGATGAAAAACAAGGGCAAAAAGGTGAAAAAAAATTGTTTTCGACTTTAGTAAATTTTGCCCAAAGTGTGAATTATATCAAACCAAGTACTGAAATTATTAGACCATTCCTTTAAAGCAGGGGTCTCAAACTCGCGGCCCTCGAGATGATAGTTTGCGGCCCCCCACTTGATCCAACACAGAGACAGTCCTGGCTGACTCCCTTCGTGGTTTGGGGAGGGCTCCTGTGACCCAATTTATAATTAAAAAAAAAACAGCAACATTATAGATGCGACAGTAGCCCATAAAGCCGCACATTACCCCGCAGAGCCACATATAGCCCCACTGGGCAATGTATTATTTTTAATCTGTTGTTTTCTTGTGGAAAACTTGATGCGACCCAGCCTCACCCTGACTCTAGCTCCAGCGGCCCAGCCTCACCCTGACTCTAGCTCCAGCGGCCCCCCGGGTAAATTGAGTTTGAGACCCCTGCTTTAAAGGTCCATATCATGTACAGATAATTGCTGCTGCTACTTAGTGATTACAAAATATTTTTCATTGATTTCTAAGAAAAACTACTTTTGTTGCCACGTGTTGCATGCCTTATGAGAATAAATGAAACCTATTTTTTCCAGATATAAGTTGGCAGAACACATCTCCATTTGTTACATGGGACTAATACTGGCATCATGCAGGAGATTATCTCATGGGTCTTCATGCAAAGTATGAGGTTCCGTCTTTTCAGAAAATAATACCTTGTAAGCTGCCAGGAACTTGATTAAAACAATAGCATAGGTTTATTGCAGGTCACTTTGGAACACAGAAAAGTCTTTGTTCAAATACTCCATAAAGTAAATGATGCCCAAAGCATGGCACAATATGTATACAGTATGATTATCAACTTGGTTGCCAAATGTAACACTGAACAGTTCATAAGTGTCTTTCTTATCCTTCATTTCTATTCTTTGGCCATTAAAATATGTTCTACAGTTCACTTCTTTCCCACTTCTGGGACCTTTATTCCTAGAAACACAAACATATATTTCCGATGATGTATTAATTAATTCACACTTTTGCACACACTGGCTTTCACTCACTTATACTTCCAGTCTATCTTTTGCATAGCACGGGTGGAAAATCTCTGGCCCTACAGTGGTTTCAAAGCTCCTGCAACATGTGAAGTGCTGAAGGTTATATAGATCTTTACTAAAACTATTTTTAGCTTTCAAGATATTCTCAATGTTACCTTGCAACACTTATTAAAGGAGAACTAAAGTAAAAAAATAAAAAACAACTGTTAAAACACTTACCTTATACAGAGACGATTGATTACAGTCACAGTATGAGCTGTTCTGTAATTAGGCGGTTCCTGATGCTTCCCCCAATGCTCCTTCACAGCACTGAATGACTGGCAGCCAGCGCAAAGCTCCTCCCGCCATTTTACACCTTGGGTGTTTTAGGGCTTAAACATCATCACGTTCATTGCGGGGACCAATGAGAACACTCCCCACAATGAGTGTGACAGTGTAGAAGCCGGGAAATGAAGAAGTAGCTGCACGTTGGCTTCTGTGCGCTCAGTACAGGAAGAATCGGGGGAAGCGTTGGCTGCCGGCTATATAAAAGCTAGATATGCTCCTCATAAAAGCTGCCATTGATGCTTTCTGAATTCTATAATAAACATTCAAGGCCTTATTGACTAAAGGATGAATTCACCTGTTGAATTCAACTCGCTACAATTCAAGTTGCATTGGCAAAATATTCTCAAATTCACTTCTTATTCGCCACATCACAGAGATTGCTGAATAAGGAACATGAAGTGGCCATCAAATGTGAATTCAGTACTATATGTGACTATTCGTCCTTTAATCAGTAAGATCCTGTGTTCCTGTTCATTGATTTACCCTTGCCTGGTACATTCCACTGAAATCACTGTTAATATGTTTATTGATTTCTAAACCACATCATGTATCTTCTTCTATTCTTTCTTTACTAATGAAGGCATTTAAAGTGGGGGTCTTCTATTCATTATGTTATTCATTGACAGGAAAGAATGAACTTTGATGGCTCAAAGGTGTTCTTGTAACCATTTGGTGAACTTTACTGGAGAAGTATAGAAAAGTACTAAGATCTAAACACCGTCACCCATCCTTCCTTGTATTTCTTGCCCACATTTTGATATCCTACTGTTACCTTCTAACAAAAAGAGGAGTGGACAAAAATTAAAGTGAATTTTAAGTTTTGGGAGGGTGTACACATACTTCTGTTGATGTCATTACATATACTTCTGTTGACATTGTCATTATGTGTTTTTTTAAATACAATAGTTATCACTTTTAAAGTGACACTGGAGGCTTTGAAAAAATCCCTCTGTATAAGTTAGCCAAATGTAGTATCGAATAATTGCCCAAATTTAAACAGTATTTAATTTACTTAGCTCCAGATATCAGACTTTTCATATCAGGTAGGGCAAACAGTACATACATACCATGTTTTTATTTTAGCACCTCCCCTGTTTGTGTCCTGCTCACTTCTGGGCATTTTAAACTAAGTTTCTGGGGGACTGGGGAAAAATAAGCTGAATGCTCAAGTTATAACTGTTAAATAAATCACACATGTGGTTCCATCACAAAAGAAACTATTCTGATTAGATCATCAATTTAATATAATTCAGATTTTATAACTGCCTTGCAGTCTGCATATTTCAATTGCCTTCTTTTTTTAGGCCCTTATTCACCAATGTGCGAACTGAGCAGTGAAGTGTTCGACTCACTTCGCACTTGGTGTTATGCGCATGCTGATGTCCTGCACGCGGACATCAACATGCACATTAAAGGGATTCCCCTCCCAGCGAGGAGACTCGAGTGCTCTCGCCGGGAGGGGAATCCCTTTAATGCGCATGCTGATGTCCGCGTACAGGACATCAGCATGCGCATAACACCAAGTGCGAAGTGAGTCGAACACTTCACGGCTCACTTCGCACATTGGTGAATAAGGGCCTTAAAGTGGAATGTTGGCTTGTATAGTATTAAATCCATTGATAGTCTGTATAATTTTGAAAAATAGTTCTAGTTAAATAAAATGTCTAGTTAGTTTATATTACAGGTAAGGTTTTCAACTCATCCCTTTAAAACCAAACAAATGTAAAATGCACATGCTAAAGTGCTGATTCAATATTATTTTAATTTCATGCTGCATGGCTGCTTAAAACAGTTGTACATGTAACATACGGTACATCTAAATTGATTTCAAATCACCACTACAGAATGTGCATTTTATATGAGGTTTTATGGAGATGAGGTGGCAATCATTTTAGGGGTCTTATTTGCATACATCCAAATATTTCCTTTAAAAGAAGAAGACATGAATTACAATAAATTAAAGGTTGCTTAGATCACAGAACATCTTAGCACAGGTGTCTGCAAAGTGCACCTCGCGAGCCACGTGTGGCTTTTTAGCCACCTTGTTGTGGCTCGGAATGCATCTTGCTGGCCCCGCCCATGACCTCCGATGCCTCTTCTGATTGGCCGTTGGCAGGTCATGTGCTCCCCTATCTTAGCACTGTGATTTTCATTTGTCTGTCCCTTTAAAGCAGGGGTTTGCAACCCATGGCTCGTGAGCCAGAATTGGTTCTTTTGACCACTGTATGTGGCTCGCTGACTGTAACAAGCAGTCATATGACGTCTGCGGCTCTGGATTCAAAAGGGCTGAGCAGAGCCGCACGCATATGGCTCTCTCAGCCAAAAAGGTTGCTGACCCCTGCTTTAAAGGAAACGTTTAAAAAAAATAACTGAGATATTCCCCTGTAAAGAGTGGCTTGTAAAAAATGTGCAATGTTTGTATGGACTCCCATGCAGCCCTGTATTAGGCATGCTTGCATCTTTTAAAGTGAGTCTGTAATTATGTTCTTTCTTGCAATATACTTCTGAAACATGTTTTATGCAGCTGGACTGATTACCAGGCTGCTAAAAAGGTTTGATTGGCAACTCCATCCCTTTAACACCAAAACTTTTAAATTATCTATTGTACAGTTCTCATATAAATGAGTTCAGATGTGTGTTGAAGGGCTGCAGAGAGTACAGTGAAAACTGCAGCGTGCTATTATAGGTGGTTATATCTAACTAATTGGGAGGAAGCCCTACAGAACACAGGGTACAATGAGCATATGCAGTGCTTATAGTTTGGAATAATATGGAGAGAAAGAGGTGACAGCTTTATAGGAATGGGTCATTAATCACATAAGGCTAGTACTGTTGTACTGTACTTTTGATCAGGTGCAATCAGATCTTTGCATCATGATGATCAATTCAAGCCTAAAATATTAGTTAGGCTTTACTTCTTCTTTAACTTTTGTTTAGCTGAAGCCAAACAAACTTAGCTTTCTGAGATTAGAGGAATGTCTTTTTACAGTGGTAAGGTAGTCAGCCGCTCCTGTGATCTTATGTTTTCCAATGTGCTTAGTGTTCTGCTTTGTATGTAATTAGCACAAACGTATCCAACTGGCATCAGCATAGCATACCATAATTATAGTCTGGGGTAGCTCAAACAACCCTTCACTAAACTCATACAAAGTAAAACATTATAGCGCTGAAGCAATATCATAGCAGAGAACTAAAACTATTATTATTTTCCCTGTACATGTAGGTAAAACTATTTGAAAATGCAGTAGAAATGAATAACTGCTAATAAACAGTTGTTTTCATAAATGTCAGACTCAACCAGGAAACATGGTTGTACCTCAGCCTGTATAATGAGTTTCAGGGAAAAGGGTAAGTAAAATCAGATAACTATTCTGATGTGTGCAGTTGCTTTCAAACAAATCTCATATCTCATGCATTATGTAAAAAAAAAACAAGCAAGATATTTGAAACAAAGCAAATGATAGTCTGGTAGCATTAGGCCTAGTCAAACCAAGGGAAACAATGCTTATCAGAGGAAACTATAAGGTGGATTTAATTACTGTTTGCATGGTGTAGTATTTCTAGATATGCATGCTTATTTCAAGGAATGTGCAGATTATGGTATACCATTTCTAAATCAGCCGTAGTGATGCTTCCATCAGGACACAGGATCTCTAGGGAACTAGAAAGGAAAAAAACTTAGCTTTTTGAAAGCAGGGAGATAAAAAGATAAAAGTTAAATATTTGTTTTTAGTACTAAACACACACCATATCATTTTAGATATCATGAATCCCATTAATTTGCCTTGGTTTACTAACTCCAATTAGGGGATGGCCATTAAATGTCACCCATATCAGCACTCCATGTAATTCTTACCTATAGCAAACAAAAAAAGGAATAAATTGTTACATGGAGATCCAGACAGAGATTTTAAGCCATTTTATTCACTAGAATAAAATACTTATAATTTTGGGTCACTTTTACTAAAGTTGAACATTTTTTTCAACTAGTAAATGCAGGAGTATATTTAATGATATCACTGTTTTCTCCTATTTACTAAACTGTTTAGAAACAGTTTTATTGCCATAACAATTCTCCATCCTCAGACTGGAGTAAACCCATTATTCCCTATGGAGTTGGTCCTGTCATTTAGCCTAAGTCCAAATTATTTTCCCATTGAAATAAGACATTGATATCATTCTGTAATAGAAAGAATATACATAGAAAAGCATTGCAAAATGTGTCCCTGTTAACAGATCGATATTAATCGATAATGATTTATTTCAATGGGGAAACTTTTCTATCTATCCTTTGTAAATCAGGGAACTCGAAACGTACAGGGATACAAAACTTCACAATGACATGGGGTGAAATCAATTGATATGGTCAAATTGGTTTTAGTAAATATACTTCTTATCTCTACCAGAAGAATAAATGGCCGTAAATGTGCCTCTCAGAAAAAAAAATAGGAATATCCATTACTGCCATAACTCTATTATAAGGACGAAATTTATAAAGGTCATTTCGTCCCATTTGCCTCAATTCAATCTATTTCACCACATTGTTGCAGTTTTTTTCTCCTTTTTGTCATTTTTTTGGATTTCCCTCAATTTATTTAGTGCTGAATAAAATGTATTGATATTGAAAATAGATAATTATAGGTAAATGTAGATGTGTTAATACCACTACACTTTACATTACTTTCGATGGAGCTCCTTTTCCATCGATATCACTGATCATTTCGATGGGGACTTAGAAAAAAATGTTCTAAACCATCTGCATAGGGAATAATGGGTTTTCTACTCAACCAGGCAAACACTTTTCAGTGTTAAAAAAGGTCAGAAGGGGTTTAATAAATATCGATAGTGATATTGATCTTTTCGACCTAATTGAAGGTATTTTGATATACCAGGAGAAACCTTTTTTGATTTTTATAAATATCCTTTTAATGCAACAAGTAAAGGAAGCAGTCAGTCTTGTTTAAATCCATTTGAGATTGGGTGGTTATTCACTAAAGTCCGAATTGTTGCGCAGAGGTGCGAATTCGCCAGATAAAGACAGTCGCAATAGACGCTACTGTTGCAGTTGCATCTTTATAATGAGAATGTTGTCGCAGTCGCGACTTTATTATTGGAAAATTGTCACAATGTTAACTTTAAAAAATTGTTTTACAATGGGGATATTGTAGCGGATTTACTATGGAAATCCACTGTTTGCGAATTCGCACCTTAGTGAGTAACCTCCTAATTGCCATTAACTGGGGCATTGGAACAGTACTCCCAAATAATTCCAAGTGCACAACTACATTCTGAATCTTGTCCTCATGACACCTTTTTACACCAATTGGGATATTTACTAAGATTATCTCAACCATATCAATTAGTTTCACCATGTTTTGCTGTTAATTTTCATTTCTCTGTACTTTTTAATTCCCCTGACTTATTAATTGATCAATTAATGAGGTTCATTCTTATCATATTTTACATACATGTATCATTGAATGTCTTGATTTTAAACACTTTGAAATAAATAACAAGTATATATAGGTTTAAAGATAGAGTGGGTTGTTGTTCACTGCTTCTCATAACTAAGTTGTTAGAGGGAATGTATAGCCAAAAATAAGTCAGGCTTAGTTGTCTTGAAAATAACTTGCCTTATAGTCATCATTATTTTTGTGCATGTAATAGTCATCATCTTATTTTTAAGGGAAGGGTTATTTTTAAAGTACAGAAAGCAGTTATTCTGTGAGAATTAAAGGAGACCTAAAGTGGAAATATAATAAAACAACAGTTAAAATACTTACCTTATACAGAGCCAGTTGATTACAGTCACAGCATGAGCTGTGATGTACTTAGCTGGCAGCCGACGCTTCCTGCACAGGCTGACACAGAAGCCAGCGCGCAGCTCCTTCTTCATTCCCCAGCTTCTACATCATCACGCTCATTGCGGGAAGCATTCTCATTGTCCCTCGCGATGAACAGCGCTGGCTGCCAGTCAGCCAGCGCCATGATGAAGCATCAAGAGCCGGCAAAGTACAGCACAACTCATGCTGTGGCTGTAGTCAGCTGGTTCTGTACAAGGTAAGTATTTTAACTGTTGTTTTTTATTTTTTAACTTTAGGTCTCCTTTAAAGGGGTTGTTTAGCTTGGAATTAATTTTTAATAAATTGTAGATAGTGGACACTTCCTTATTTTTATTTTATATCAGTTTTCAGGAAATTTTTGGGTTAAAATCTCTTTTATTTAATTGTAAAACGTTTCTAGGACCTATTAACTCAACATCCAGGAGCTAAGCTAATTGTACAGACTGGATAAACTATAGTAGAAAGTATGAACCTAGAAAGTATGTACAACCTAATACAAACAATCTTAGAACAGCATATGTTATGTAATTAAAAAGAAATAATTTCAAAATGAACAGCTTTTGCCCATATTTATGATTTAATTAAACCTACATTTTTGTTTCTGTGTTTTACAAAGTTATAATTCTATTTAAGTTTGCAGTTGTCTTATTAAATCTGCTACCTGGTTGATAAATATTTTTACCTTTTTGTCTTAAAGTATAATTACCTAAACCTGTAATCTCGTTACAAAGTTCTCGATGCTGAAGTCGATGCCGAAGGAATGAAATTGAAAAGGTTAAAGAAATGAAAATACCTAATTCAGCTTAAATTGCTTTATTTAAACGAACAGTTTAGGCACCAACAGTTATTTGCTTTCTGTTTGGCACTGTTAAATAAAAGTTAAATAAATGCTTTTTTGTCATATAAATTATTTATTTATTTCCACCCTTCACAATTTAGCACCAGTTTGGTACTGAAGATCCTTCCCTCTCTCAGCCACTTCCTGTTCAGTTTGGAATCTTGAGTTAAGGAATTGACTGACAGGCTGGATAATGCTAAATAACCAATCAGAACCTTTAAGCTGTCATCCACCTTTTTTTTTTAAATTCTTAAAGGTGTAGTTAACCCAGCACAAGCAGTTGTTAAAGAAAGGGCTGAAACATTGACTTTATTTTTATATGGATTTGGTCTCTCTCTCATCCCCAGTAACAGTGCTTGCTACTGACAGCATACACCATTAGCTGTAACTATTGTAACTGCCCATGGTAATTCTGGTAATTCATTAACTATTAAGTTTGACCTTCTTGAGACTCCATTGTGTCAGTAACACAGGAATCCAACCAGGAAGTAAACACATAAGGAGCTGTGTACTGCTACACAGATGGAATAATTAATACCTTTCCTCACATAAAAGACTGACTAAGTATATTAGAAAAAAAATGTATTATGCATTTACAACACACATTACTTTTTATTAATCAGGCTGGACTGTTCTTTTAAACTAATATTGTCAACATACTAATGGTCATCTTTATAAGGAAACGAAAAATAATTTTGAATCCAAATATAGAAATAAGCAAATAATAGTTAGTATATAAACTGTTCTTTTAAAGGGCAACTATAGGCACCTCCCCACTTCCTCTTTCATTATTTCCTTGCTATTTAGCATATATGCAGGCAGACATTCTAAATGTCCAAGTTCCTGTGGAACAATCCTGTTTTGTGGACTGTGTCCCACAGTTCTGTGCAAATCTCTGCACTGTCCTGTGCCTCTGACTAGGCTTCTGAGTACATGCTTAGGCTACTGGCTACCAGTGAGGTAGGTAGAATAGGCACCTTCTTTCTTTTTTATCTTCTGCCAACATCATTGGAAAAAAATAAGGGCAGGCCTGGACCAGGAGCTTCTGTATGCACTTATTGCTAATTCAAAGAGGATCTGGTAGAAGGAGTGAGCATTGGAAAAAAGCAATGCTGTATAGGAAAGGATTGGGAGGCAACAAAGTGTGTGTGTAAGGTGGTGGGGGGTTGAGGGAAGCACAGTATGGGAAGGGGGAGGCATAACAATATGGGAAATGGGGGTTGGGATTAGATAAAGTAGTAGGGACACCATATTGTAGGAATGGAGTAGAAACAGCACAGTGTTTGAAGGGGATTGGGTTAGGAGCTGAACAGTGTAGAACAGGAAACGAGGCTGTATAGTATGGGAAATGGAGGATCCACAGTATAGGAAAGGGGGGATAGCATAGTATAAGTTATGGAGGCCACCCGGTATGGAAAAGGGAGGGAAGGCAGTAAAGTTTATGTGGGAATGAGGTAGGTAGCAAAATATATTAAAATAGCTTGAATATACACATAACAACCAGCTAAATCCCTTTAAATGAATCTCAAGTACTCACACCCATGGTAATGCTGTGTGCTCTGGAGAGAGATTGACTTCAATATCTAGATAAACATATAGCAGTCTTATACAAATGTAACTACCTACATTACTGTATTTGACATATTGGTTATTTAGCACAATTTCTGTAGAATGTACCGTAACTCCTATTTGGAATGATAATCATTGTATGATTCTTGTGTCATGTATTTTCATGTTGAGAACCTATCAAAGTTCTTTGCAATTAAGGCATTTCTGGCACCATACACCCGGCTATTAACTGTACATACTATATGGGAACTAGTTGTATAACATGATAGTTATATTTTGATTGGAAATGTTTTTATAATCACATGGGATATGGTGGTTTTATACAGTTTTTGGTTTACTAATTGTACTTATTATATATACATATTCCAAGGAAAACATGCCATATGATCTACAAGTTATCCAATTAACATCTACCCAGTGAGTGAGGCCCTTAATTAAGCCCTTACATATATAGACGTTTGAGCATGTGCATATTGATTATGATTAAGCGCTTTTCAGCATGAAACGCGTTAGTGCTGATATGTTTTAATAAGATGTTATTTGAGCTTTTTAAATGTGATAATAAAGGAGGTTTTTATTTAACTGGAGTGCCGGAGGAATCTTTCTGCAAAATATATTAGACAACATCTGTTGGAAGCTCTACTCATAGTATGGGAGATGTTTCTAGGAGACAGTTTATTGGGGGAAGGTACACAGTATAGCAGGGGTGTCTGATGTGGTGCATTGCATGGTACTGGGGGAAACCAGAATTTATAGGGATACTAGGGAAGGCTGCACAGAGTATGGAGGTGCTCAGTGAAACTGCTTAGCATTCAAAACAGGCTTCACTTGTTGGGTTTCCCAGTATTTGAGCAATCCTGCCAACAGTTGCTGGCTAGAAGGGCAAGATTTAGATGATTGCACTATTCCCCCTTTCTTACTAGTGCTACCATCTATTTAGTAAGGCATCTGCAACTGATTATAAACTTTGGGACATTTTACTTCTGGGTCATTTCTTACGACACTTTGAATTCCATCTGGGACCTGGATACATTACATGTGTGCTAGCAACTTAACTTTATATGACAAATGTAAAATTGTATAGTGTTGTGGATCTGAGCTGAGATTTTCTTGTATCTGATGATGTCTTATATTGCATATGATCATGTCTTAGGTCATATTGTACTGTACTGGAATATGGTCTGACTGATGTCTTTCTGTGTCTGGGGTATTTGCATTATTGGTTTTATATTTGTGTGAGTTGGGATGATTTGCGGTGTGGCCATTGCAACAAGAGGATATAGTTAGGGCAGAGCCAACACATTAGTTTGCTGCTGTGTCTATACTTTCTTGTCAAACTTTACCTTCCAAAAATCTTGGTAGGTATGCACAAGTTTAGCAGAAGTCAAGCAAATGCAGAGGTCAGAATGCTGCTTCTGTGCTTGCTTGACTCAGTGATGTTGAAGAGGAAGCAGGAAGTGAAAAAGATCACAGCTCTGCAATGGGAAAGAGATTGGCTTTTACAGAAAGCGGGAGGCAGCTCTGGAAAAAAAGCATTCAGTAATTATTCCCACCCCCCACAATAATCATCCCTAGACAATACAAGCCTCTAGCTTCCCTTCAAGGATAATATCTTTTTCACTATTACAGTGCAAACAAAATCCTTTTAGGAGCCTGGAGGTGATGCCAGCCATTTTACACTATGGAAACCTTGATGCCTGCAGTACATGAGAAATCAGTGTGAATAGAAAATTGCTCATGTCTAAGTTCTGTATGCCACAGAATTTGCAACACACATACTCTCTAGTGGCAAGCTTTTCCCATTGGTTCAGTGACTTTTTTTTTCTGTGAAGAGTACTCCAGTCAAAATATCCATAGTGCCACGCATGAATGTAAACATATTCTACCTATAGTTACTTACAACACTTTTATCTACAAAGTTGTATATGATAATATGTGGGAGCTGTCTTTCTGCTTTCATTGTTGGTAAAGTTAGATAAAATCAGTGGCAGTTATCAACAAATGGCTTGTTAATCTTAGTGATATAAACCCAATTCCACCCCTGTTTTGGAAATCTATAGTTTCTTAAAACTCCTATGAACTGGCTTACCTTCCAGAAGTAACATGTTCCTGCCCATGCTTAGGGGGTTATTCTCTAAAGTCTGAATTCAACTGTTGAATTCTCAAACAGCGGATTCCCATAGCAAATCCAAAATGGGTGGCAGTTGTCCCATTGTAAAATTGTGACTGCGATACCATTAGTAGTATGGCTAACTTTCTATAGAAAAATTGAGATTGAAAAAACTTACTCTATAATCTCGCGAGAACAATGCGAGATCTCGCGTGATAAACTTGGAAAGACCGCTCTCGGTCTTTCAGATTTTATTAAATTTCACCCTAAATGTTAAAATTATAAAAACTATTTTAATAAAGGTTTTTTTTGGGGTTTTTTTAAACACAGGAAAGTTTTGTAACCCAAGATGCGGCTGAAGCATTCAGTGCCATGTACATTGATCAGATTCCCATATATCATTTCCTAACAATGAAAACCATACCTCTTTGTTTGGAATGCAGAGAACATGAGGGTTAGTACGTAGAAGCTGGCTGTTCTTGGCATGTTAAGTCATGCTGAAAAATGTGCTACTCTTGGAATGCATTACAGTATAGGCAATGATTATTAAAAAAACTTAACCTCTAGTGCATTTCACAGGAATCTTGCTGCTGTGTTCCACTTGGCACTAGTTTTCACCTAAAGGAAGTCTCCAATTCATGTTGTTCAACTCACAGATAATTTATTCTATAAAAATAGGTATCATCACTGTCTTCAGCAAGAGAGTATTAAGAAAATGAAAAACTCCCAAAGGCTCATATATTTGATATTTTATTCATTGCTCACAGAAGGAAATTCTTTTGCACATAATTTATTACATAATGAACAATAGATATGTAAACCATAGAATACCGACAGATAAAGGCCAATCTACCCATTTAACTCTAAAATAGCATAGGACAGATCTGTGCACATCGCACATGTTTAAAATGACACACAGTTAAAGAATAACTACCGTATATACTCGTGTATAAGTCGAGAAATTTAGGTAAAAA
>WMED01004146.1:0-15895 GCA_019650415.1 Pipa parva
ATATATATATATATACACATATACATGTATTTATCCTAACTTTATTATGAGACTAGCTATGTTGCATAATACTATACTATAATAAGAAACACCCCCAACACACAGACACATTTCTCTGCCATAGTTATGTATTCATTAGCCTCGGTAAAGTGGGATCATTTGATCTCCTTGTGTCCAACAAAACAAAACACTTGTAAAAGTGTTAATACTGTGTTACTGCAAAAGGTGCTACGCAGACTCTTGAACAAATCCTAGCATGATCTTATTTATAGTACATCAGCAACGCATACCGGAGAGATAACACTATACACAATAGAAAATTAGCACAAGTAAAAGTGTTCAGACAAGCTGGCACCTAAATGTGAAACAGAACTAACACCATTTAAAGTGATGTTTAGGAGCAAACAGGATAATAGGAAGCTACAACTGTTTGAAGCATTTTGCTGTCTGGGTTATAAAGGAAATATATCGAGAGAAAAGGATAATGTAGCCTTTTTTGTAATTTATTAGGATTTTACAAATCACCAAGGAATTTCACGACCATATAAAAGCACAAGGCCGCAGGTATTTTATATTACAAACGTTTACGTTTTGTAATAATTCTCCACCACCACCTCCTCATTCCATCTCTGTCAGTTTCTCCCACTCAAAATGATTCACATTCTCACACCCACTAATAGTCTCTCTCTATCCCTCTTTTTCCCCTTTACTCTCTCTGTACCCATTACAAATATATCATCTCCCGACTTGTCTAGATCCACTTTCATGCTCCTTGATTTGCCTGTTGCTCCCTGCACTGGCATTCACTTTATCTCCAGCCTGACCTCACAACTATATGATGGAAGTTTCACACGATGACTTTAGGCATCCATCTCCCATCAGCCCCCTTGAAAGTCCTTTCAGATACAACGTGAGCCTCTTGGGAAATCTTTTAAATAAATGGATCTGAGATCAGAATCTTCAGTTTATTATAATAGAGATTACAGATATTTACATTCATATTCACATATAGGCACTGCATAATCCAGTATATATGATTTATCTTGTTTATTTCCCAGCAAACAGGAATTCAAGATGAGGGGAGAATTATTGCATGAAGAGACTATTCCTTTTCTGGGGGCCAACTTTAAAGAAATTTGCTTTCCAGACTGAAAAAAATCAACTCCCTTCCACATAAGCGAGGATAACTGCCACTGTTTTCCAAACAAGGTCCATATGGCTAACCTCAATGGTAGGTTGTAACCTAATGCCTTATCTTCATTAGGTCACTCTTAGCAGTTACTTTTGTTTAGAATGAACATTTTTCAGATTTTTTATGTGTTTTTGACTGCTTTCTACCTTTCACAGGGCTCAGCCACTGAGTGGTTATATTCTGCTTGGTTTTGCACAGAATAGCCAACTTCTCTCTAACTAGAAGCTCCATATATCAAAGGTGGAATGGGGGAAATGAATCTTGCATAAGTGCCTATTCTCTTCTAACTGCTTGTCATTTATTATTATATGGAGTTAAGGTTCACTTTTCATCACTTTTCTGAAGCAGAAGGGATTATTCTTCTACATAGAAGGAAAGGGAATTCTAATTGCTTTGCGTTTATTATAGATTCAGATTGCAATTCTTTCATTCTTTCCAGGTCAAAAAAAAAAAAAATCACACATTTTATCACCTATTACTAAATGTTCTTTATGTGGCATAACACAGTCTGCATCCAGACACAGCTATTTTGTTCTTCATGCATAGAAATAGGATGACTGGAGATGTACTGTAGTTTAACATAATTTAATTGCACTTCAATAATGTGTTGTGGTTAAAAGCATACAAGGATACCAAAACTGACCCATAATTCCAAGGAATCTGGAGGCCATGCTTCTGCCCCAACAGCCACCAGTACTGCAGCTTGGTCCAAAGGTTTGTGTGTGACTTTTGCTTTATAGTCCTGAATTCTGGGGTGAGTGATTCCCAGTGCAGGTCTTGTATCAGTATTTGCTTATGCTTAGTAAAGCCTCTGTCCATGTTCTGCTTGGCACAAATGTAGCTGTTAAGTTACCTGTTCAATGACATCTGAATTTGACAGCAAATAATGCCACTAATAATATTTTCTTTTTTCCATCTGTAGTTTTTTTTAACTTTTCACCCATCCCTTTGACGAATGTCACTAATATTTTTCTCTTTCCTAATGCAGTAGAATATTGGCATTTAACATTTTTTTTAACATTCTTTTTAATCTGGTCTGTGTGTGAATGAGACAGAGAGTGATTTATACTCTGAAGTGTCAAACAGTCCCGGCGATGCTAGCAATCATTTATTATCGTCATTTTTCAACTTCTTCCTGAAGATAATCTTTCAATGAATAACTTAGGAACAGTTACTTTCAAAGCTCAAAAAAAAACAAAACAAGAATATGGCTCCATATACCCCCCTGTATATCAAACAGGGTCATATAGGAATTTTAAAATACTTTTATTTTCAATATGCAAAATTATTTTCTACTTTTTGACCCTTTTTTCCATTTCTAAATATATTTTAATGCATTCAACTGTTAGTACAAATCACATGCATAGTAACTATCTGTAGGTTCATGGCATTGTAACTGAGGTACTAGGTCCTTTGCGTGGTTACAGAGCACTACTAGGCACTTGCCATTATGTCTGAGATAATCGGCATAAAGCAGGTACTGGACACGTTACACTTTAATTAGGTTAACTGGCATTGAGTTGTAAGTCAAGTAGACCAGTTCAATTCCAGCTGATCTACTTGTCACTGAGCAGTAGGTGTGCACTTAGTAATGTACTTCTAAGTGCTGGCGGGCATGCACTCAGAGAGTAGATGGAGGCCCAAAATGTGCAACAGCCAGGCTGAAGTAACTTTACCTATGCCGCTAGATAAGGTAGATGACTAAATGAAAATGCAGGAAACTCCAGCACAGCAGCGAAGTAAAATTAGACGTTTATTTCAAGCCATTAAAATCCAGTGCGGTTTAAAACCAGTAACAACGTCATCTGACGCGTTTGGCCCGAAACGCGTCAGATGCCGTTGTTACTGGTTTTAAACCGCACTGGATTTTAAAGGCTTGAAATAAACGTCTAATTTTACTTCGCTGCTGTGCTGGAGTTTCCTGCATTTCCACTTATGACTGGGCTTTCCTTCACTCCTTGGCACGCACTGTTGTTATACCAAATGTTTACAAGTGGTATGGATTGAGCGACCCTGTTTTGCATTTCGTAGATGACTAAATGAAAGCAAGTTTCTCAAAATTCATTGGGAATAGTGAGAAGAAATAAAACTAGTTGTCAAAATCAGGTGGTTCTAAAAATCGCAACATTGATTCACATTTATGGTAGAAAAGGTAGTTTCTACATCTGAGATGTGCTAATCCATCAAATAAGGAAATAAAGATATACAGTACGGTGGGATACATGTTGCTGCAATTCTATTTTGATGCAATAAATATGCATAACTATGCGAGTTCCACACCTTAATGTCCACAATAGTTTTAAATATTGAAGGGATGATTCACAAAAGAGCAAATTCTCATCCCAAATAAATGTGCAACAATTGTCGTCAATTAACATATTATGCAGTAAAATCAGTTAAGTGGTGAATGGTTAGCAAGTTGTCATACCGATGTAAAGTGACATCATTCACATGGATTTGCTGATTATATTCTTAACAGAGACAATGTCACCATAAATATTTCAATCAATATTTGTGACAGTATGCAAAAATTATCATCAGAAAGAGCAATATTGTCATTTGTCTGTAGTTTTGGGTCATTTGGCTATCATGTTGTGAGAATAATACTTGGAAAAATGAATTCTTGGACCTTTTAGGTGCCGTAACCAATTAAACTTGCTCACACCTTTACATCTCGCTTTATTGTCAGTTCAACATAATGAATATCCTGATTGGGTACAAATATAAATCTGGCATAATTTGTTGAACTTGTTCACTGTACAGAAAGTAACATACTTTGCAAATAAACAAAGTCAGTAAAGTGTATCATTTTGGTGAATTGCCACTGCTATGGGATATTCTGCACTAAATAAATCTTAAACAAATGCTGCAAATCCATAGGTTTAAACAGGGATTGCAACCAGCCTTGTACTGGCATGAAGGGCAAGTTCCCAGCACTTACAACATCCTTTGATAGATCACCTCTGTGCTATCTGTGCTATGCAAGTGCGCCTGCCTTATCAGCAAAATAAATCAGATCCTCCAATTACCTGACAAATAGGGCCTCCAAAATGACTTTCCAGATATTTACACACTCCAGTTACACTGCACCTTCTCAGTTACATTGTGCAGGAGGCCATCTGTTGCAATGGAAAGTACCCAGAGGGCCAAAACCATAATGTTAGAAGAAATCATTCTTCCACATATTCTTGGAAAACATGATGCTGCATTGTATTTATAAACGAGCCCTCCTGTGTGTATTTCTATATATCCATGAGACTACAGCCACCAAGTACTTTACTTTCGTGCCCTTGAATTTTGAGTTTCTTTCTTTGAATATTACATATTAGCTTTTTTATTTTTTGAATCCCTCCCTATGTAGCCCCCAGGGATACGCTTGTGTTACAGTTCAGTAGCTGTAACCCCACAGAAGGGAAAACATAGTAATGCTATGAGCTGTTTCTCTGTGTTCCACGTAAGAAACACCCACAGTGTGCTTACATAAACTACCAGTAATTTATAATTATTTATTCTACCCCCTGGAGCCCCCTCTATTCAGTCCTGAAGACAGCATGGTTTGGACAAAAAAAAAAAAACGTGACAACCTACATAACACATGCAATTAAGTGGATTTGTATCATTTATATGGAAGGTGTCAATATATTCCACACAACAGTGCAAAAACAATATGCAGAAAATAAAATGACAGCATTAACATTCAGCACAGAGTGCAGTTTGTAAGAAGAGCCCTGCTGAGCAGAATAATCGAAAAGAATTGTGGCCACTATTCCTTGTCACGGTGGGCTCTCTTTCTTGTGATAGGTGCAGTCAGCTCAAAGCAAGCAGGTGAACATCCCACACCTTATCTAATTAATGGGGGGCAATGGGAGAGTAGCCATTGTGATGTAACTGGCCCACAATGCAAAACGATGAGATAAAGGTCTGTTGCTACCCTGCCCATTGCCATATGATCCCTGATTTACAGCACACTTATGCACAGGTGGTTATTCACTAAAGTCTGAATTGTTGTGTATAGGTGCGAATTTTCCAGATAAAGACAGTCGCAATAGGCTGCTACTGTCACAGTCACATCTTTATAATGAGAATATTGTCACAGTCGCGACTTTATTATGGGAAATTGTCACAATCTTAACTTTAAAAAATTGTCACGACTTTACAATGGGGAAATTGTAGCAGATTTACTATGGGAATCCGCTGTTTACGAATTCGACAGTTGAATTTGCACCTTAGTGAATAACCCCTAAATCTCCTGCCCAGCTGCATCTCCCAATTTATCTGGTGTTCTGTTAACCAATGCATGTCATGGATGTTTAAGAACATTTTCTTTAACAGCTGTAGAAGAAGCTGCATCCTGTGGGTGGGGTCAGGAGCTGGAACTATTACCGCATAGGGCTGCTGTCCGTGACACCACATACAGAAGACCTATATTGGTGTGCCCACAACACATGATTTTTCTTATTGCAAGCACATATGCATCCAGATGCATATTTATATCTATGCTTCGTCTGCTTTTCCCTTCCATCCCCTACAAATGCGTAGACAAGACCATGGGGCAATAGACTGTACATTTCCTTATTCTAGGATACTACATTTTAGAGATGACTTAGTATGCCTGTAAAAAAATACATGCTACTTTAAAAGTCACTGCAACAGGGTCCTACACCTTCGCATAAATCCATAAAACCAGCTTTGCTTATCATGCAAAAAAGGCAGTTAAGTCAAGAGGGACAAAGAACCTGCATGGGCTTCAGGATGACTTAATGAGTCCTAATGAAAAAATGCATAAAACAGCAACCGTAAATACCCCATACGACCAATTATTCAGATTTCATTGCAAGATGGAAAATAATCATTTGTATTCACTTGCTGCTGCAGAAACATTTTTTCTTTTTTTTTGGAGCAACACCAACCAACTTCGGTTAAGATTGTGTAGATTTCTAAATCCTTTGTGGATTTCTGGCCTCATTTTCTTAGGATGCACTATGTTACTATTCAGTTAGTGGTCCTGGCGGGCCCAGAATGCACAGCCCGGCGGACCCACATTAACTAAAGGATCATAGAAACATCCATCTCGGAGACTAATTCTGTGAAATGTTCAAGTCTTCACTCTTGAATTAGCTTCTTCTCTGCAAGCTCTCTCAGCAGGAAATCAGCAGCGATAGAAGCACGGCAATACTCTTTATGTTTTACAACACCCCCACTCATAAAAATATGGAGAAAATCATTTCACAATGTAACCAGCAAGTGTTTGAAAATGTCAGAATATAATAAAACATAATTGCAGGTAGCGTGTCCTGTGTTATAGCCTGTCTGAGAGGCAATTTTCGCAAAAGGTTAACCCTTTTGCTAATAGAATACGCTGCTGTCCTGCACAGTCATGCTGCATGGGTTAACAGGCATTCAACATTGTGAGAGCTCATTGAAAAGCTTTTACAAATATGACTCAAACAAGACCTAAGTGCCTATTTATCAAACTTCTTGGCTTCAAAGCTAGAATTAAAGGGTATAAAAGCAGACCCGCATTTATCCAACAATAAAATGCTTAATGGAACAACCTGACTTTTTTTTTTTTTCTTTGATAAAAGGGGTGAATTGTTTATTGTTTTTTGTTTTGTTTTTTTTTTTTTTTGCAACTAGAACGCTTTGATTTTTAGAACCCCGGGATTTTTCAATTTGGGTTTTTTTGTTGTTGTTTTTTTTTTTTTTTTGGAGAATCTAACATTTCGAACACTTGGGATGATGACATGACATCTGTTCCTCTCTCTGTTTCAATTGTGCATGCTGTGCATTCATTTACACAAAATGCTGCCACCATCTCTTAACAATGACGCTTAAATGTGCCCATGAGAAAGACGGAATTCAAAGCCTTTTCTTTGAAGCACAATGAAGGGGTTAGATAAGGATAGGAGTCTTTGGTAGAGTCTTATTGAGTGTTACTGTAAGCACTCAGCTAGCCCCTAGATATCATTATATGTATACAGCACAAAACTCAGCCATTGTAGCAGCTAGTGAGGGCAATCAGGTTTATTGAGCCACTGGGTATCAAACAGAGGTTTTGCTGCATTAAATTCATGGATGGGTCCTCTCTAATTAGGGGCTTATTCATCAACGTGAGAATTCAACAGTCAAAGTGAATTTGCATCATTTTGAGTTGCTACACTCTAATAGCCGTAAATTCTCTACTACTTATTCAGTAAGCATAAAATTCCCATATGAAAAAGCGAACAGTGTCAGATGCTGTTTATTGCATAGTGTGGTGTAGTCAGTTGGACTTTGCAGTCCTGCCATCAATCCCCTAATTCTCTAAAAATGTGACACAGTAGGGGGTTATTCATTAAAGTCCAAATTGTTGCGTATAGGTGTGAATTCGCCAGATAAAGACAGTCGCAATAGGCTGCTACTGTCGCAGTTGCGTCTTTATAATGAGAATATTGTCGCAGTCACGACTTTATTATGGGAAAATTGATGCAATCTCAACTTTAAAAAATTGTCGCTACTTTACAATGGGGAAATTGTAGCGGATTTACTATGGGAATCCACTGTTTGCGAATTCGCAACTTAGTGAATAACCCCCAATATGCCTTGAATTCACTACTTCAACAGACTTGATGAATAGCTAAATTATCTGCACACAAAGTGATGCAACGTGCTCTGTAAGTCCACAACCATCATATGCATGCTAATTGGTCATGAATTCACCACACTGTAGTTTTATAAATGCCCGGATATTGAAAATTAATACGTGTTTGGACCCTTATGTCACTGGATCCAAGGAATATTAAATGACCAAAGTTTTAAGTCACTCTAGATTCTGAGCTGCACATCTACATGCACTAGTCAGTAGTACCTCTGAACATTAGTACACATAGATACGGCACACAGTCAATGATTGAGGCTGGAATTTATTATTCTACAGTTTTACCATCTTAAATTAGAGACTCAGAACCTGAAAATAATGTATTACTTAGATCCAGTGGACCATGCTTAATAAGAGTGATGTCACCTGAGAAAATGCAATATGAAAATGCTATGAGTAATCCTAATAAATTCAGCTCACCACCCTGTCCAGTAGAGGGATATTACTCTATACTTGTACAGATCTGAAGAGCAGAGTCTCAAACTGGGAATCTTATCAGTTTTTAGTACTGCTGGGATATAATGGCTATATCAAATAGGTATAGTGGAACAAGTTTTCATTAAAGCATTTTTTTTTCAATGATTTAGCAGAAACAGCAATGGAAATAGCAATATTAGCATTTATATTCCTTTTGGTGTTAAGTTAAATTGACGGTGCATTTGTAATTTGCAATAAAAATATGCTTCATTACTTTTTATGCACATACCACATTCCCAGGGAGAGTTCAGACCAAGCACATATCTTTATAGGTAAGTAAACTAAAAATTTGTATACATTTAGCTATACTTAATACAGATTAGTGCAATGTATGCTCACATTCTGTGATTAGCATATGGAAGCCTGGCAGCTATCTGAGCATGCTGGGAGATGATGTTTATAACAGCCGAATCAATGTACATTTAGCATTACTTTTCTTGAAAACTGCAAAAGAAATGTAAGAATTTGCATCGATAAGATCATTGTGGCAACACATTTCCAGCATAACATTTACATTTTACATGGGTCTCTGATCAGCACCTAACACCTACTGCTCAGCACCTAACACCTACTGCTCAGCACCTAACACCTACTGCTCAGCACCTAACACCTACTGCTCAGCACCTAACACCTACTGCTCAGCACCTAACACCTACTGCTCAGCACCTAACACCTACTGCTCAGCACCTAACACCTACTGCTCAGCACCTAACACCTACTGCTCAGCACCTAACACCTACTGCTCAGCAAGTCTCCCTTCCCTAGGTAAGGAATTTAATGGCCATTCTCTGAAGGAATCATGGAACTACTAATGGGGGATCTGTGTCTTTTTAGACAGACAGACAGACAGACAGACCTAAACATCGTTCACTGAAATGGCCACTAATAACAGAAAAGGCACCATTTGGATAAGCATGGCAGTCATTCCTGTGCAGTACTTGCAAAAATATTTGGAAGTTGAACTCCTGATTTTTGTTTTCATTTGTCTTGTGTTGCTCTTCATTTCCATAAAAAAGCAATAGACAGGCCAAACCCATGAAAATGAAATAAAAAAACAAACACATCAAGATATCAAGAATTTAGTTTCCAAGATAACATTCTTACAAAAACAATGTAGGAATAACTGACATTCAAAACCAAATGGGAGTCCTTACTTTTTGTATTACTGCCTATTTAAAGGGGAATTTTCCAATATAGTGTTTTATTAAGGGGGCAGACACTGTTGGACACCATAAATAGGGGCTATGGTATTTAAGCTTGATTTAAGGAAGACTGCAATACAGCTGGATCTATGCATCCGTAAGATGACAAGTACATTCTTTACTTCTTTTGACAAAGATACTGTAAAGTTGTCCAATCCTTACAAAATAATGCAAATAAAACACTATTTTTGAAGTCTTAGCAGCACAATGCATTTCGCTAACAAGAAGTAACCTGCCCTCTGGCTTGAAGTTTGTACCCCAATAAAATGGCAGCCCAGAGTTCTATTAACCCAAACCCATCCATGCTGGGGGATAGAGGGGAGACAAATAATTTCTTATTATGATGGTGCTGCTTTTCTGATTAAGATAGTGGCCCTGTTGCTTCATTTTATAAGGTGGCCCTACAATTTATTAAGTCAGCATGAAAACAGGAGATCTGATCTTAGCATCGAGAAGTTTAAACACTACTGAATGTTCTTTTGTGTGCAGGATACCCACAGTGTCATCAGTGGTGGGCATGATAAACAAATGCCCCCATTCTACTCTATTCAAGTCAAACCCTAACTCATCACATCAAGCGCAAAATACAGCATTTAGCATGGATTCTACACTACAGCACCATACCACATAAAGTGCTGGGACACTGAAAAAGCCTAAATAAGTCCCATGGACTTGGACACAAATGAAAGAGTCTCTAACCCTTGTCTATTTGTGAATATAGTCCATCACCTATGCAATATGAAGTCATCGTTTATTAATTATAACTTGTGATGTGGGTGTAAACGAGAGACAGAAAAAAATATAACAGAAATTAATTTTACTGCCACCCAGAGAAAAGACGTACATATATATGTGTTATTCAGTGGGTATGCTCAAAATTATACCAACTTAGCTGCAGTGAAGCAGAGCTGGAATTATTTTTATCCTTACAGTTAATACATATACATGGTGATCCTCAAGTGCACTGTGTCATTCAGGGGCTTTTTTATCAAGTGAATTCACCTTCCACAGTGAATCCGACAGAGAATAGAACAATCCGCATGTAGTGAAACAAAATTAATTGTGCAAATTCACTAAACAACGTATTGTTACAGAGATGAAACCAATTGTCACAAATCGTAGTGTGGTACCTTCTGACATAGTCAGGACAATACTAGCAATGGTGTCTAGCAGCTAATATGGCAGGAATGGACAGATTGTAACCCAATTCTAACATATTCACATGAATCTTTATACAAGAGATAATAATGCCTGCATAACTATAATTCTATCTTTCTTACATTAATGACAACTTACCGGCAATATATGGAAGGAGAACAAAAAAGGACCCCTTGTACCAGCGCACACCTTGGTATACATAAAAATATATATTCTCATAGTAGATTAAAGGTCAAATAATTATCAGAAAGAATCAAGTGTTTATTCAAAAAATAAAATCAATATTTATTAACACATATATTTATAACACAACACACCAAGGGAACACAAATACCCATTTAAAACACAATTAAAACTGTCAAATGGCTCCCACAATTACTTAAAGAGGGAGAAACTAAGACACTGCTGCTGGAATTGCCTGTGTGTGAATCTATGTCCTAAATAGCTGTACCAGGAATCCAGGCCACCATCCTCCCCACATTCCATGCAATGTAAGCAAATAGTGTGGACTTTTTACCAACCAGATCTCCTGAATGGCCAAAATCAAAAATCGGATGGATGCAGCCTGGAAATGAAGGAAAATTTGTTCCAGAGATACGGACTGTATATAGGCAGCAGTCAGGGTCTAAGGTGCTACCTACTGGCAATAGGCATGAAGTATCATAAGAAAGGGCAACGTCACCATTTTGTCTTATTTTTGTCTGCAGTAATATTGCCGGGGAACATCAAAATCATCTAAATTACAACAATTGTTTCTACAGCTATTTTACTGGAAGAATATTCATAACTGTTAATGCCACTTTCTTGCCTGATATTTTTTAAGCCTTTTAGAGTGAAAATGTCTTGCGCCTTTGTGAATTGTCACTTCAACACATGATTCAACACATGAAATCAAATTTAACAGCAAATGTAGATGAAGTGGTGCGTAATACACTGTTGTTGTAATGTTGTTAACTGTGAGCCAGTTTTCTAGATTGGAAAAAAATTACAATCTTTTGCTGAATATGTGAAGCTGTATAAGTCAAGTGTTGCAAATGTATGCATCAATTAGATAATATACACTTTCGTAAATATGCCCCTAAATATCCAATTTAATGTAGACACATTGCAAAGAACCAATGAAATAATGACAAATTATCACTTCTTCTTGGTTACCTGCTACAGAGTTGTCACTGTCTGCTTTGTGCACGATCAGTACTAGTATCTACATGAAGGCTCACACACTTCATTCCAGTAGTTGTATCACACAATATTCCCATCTGTTGTAATAGAAGGGAAGCTGCTCCCTGTAGATAATCCTACTGCACCTCACAAATGATGCAAACATAATAAATTATTAGGTTCTATGTTGATGAATTAGAAAAGACTGAGATTTAATTAGGTAATGTTTTCTTATACTGATCTATACCTGCTCATTGTAAGGCACCAGTCCACTTGGTCTCTGTACTAGCCATGTATATCTCTGTACTAGCCATGTATATCTCTGTACTAGCCATGTATATCTCTGTACCTAGTATCTTGCTGGAAGTATTTTATCCTCACTGTAAATACATATGACAACCTATTGGGTGGCACTAAAGTGCATTGAGTTGTTAAAGACAGTGACATAAAATCCTTTAATTTAGTGGGTGCCCAAGTAATAACCTTATGAAAACTAGGGAGCTAATAAAATAATGGGTAATTGTGAAGCCTCCCTTTTAGTCAACTGTCCAAGAATGAACTTGCTTTCTGACTACTCTCAGCACAATACAAACAATAGCACTCCCTAACTCACAGCCGCTATCTTGTTAATTCCAGTAGCAGTGGCAGCTGTTGTGTTAAAATGGCAGCTGTTTCTTGTACCTGGCCCACTGCACCTCAGAGCCATTTGCAAATACAATAAATCATTGTGTTGATGCTCTACAATAGAGAAGCTGAGATGTAATTAACTAAAGCATATTTGGATTCTTTCTGTATTATAATCTGCTCCTTAAAAGATAGCGGACTGCACAGACTCTATGTACTTGCCATAAATATATTTCTGTATCTAGTTAGCCCTTCCTGCATCCAGTTCTTTTGCCTAGTTTATCGTTGTATAATCTTGCCTATTAATTTTTTTCCTCTAATATTCCTGTCCCTTCGGAGGCACCTGGAAACTCTCTCAGCTTTAAGAGAATTGTCAATTCAACCAAAGAGTTGGAGGTGTCTGCAGACTAAAATGTGCAGTACACAAAAATGCCATAAAATGTTTGAATCCTCATTGACTGAAGCGCAAAGTCACCTGTCAAATTCATTTCACTGCAATTCATGTTGCATCGCCAAAATAGTGGTGAATTCACTGCTCACTATTGGCTAAGTGGAGAATACACTTGTCGAACAGGCAGACAGCGGCAAACACTATCAGGAAGTAGGATGAGAAGTCATGTGGATTGAGGTGAATTCAACAAGTGAAGGGCAGTGTTGTCAGTCTCATCATATCCCACTAACTGTATCCTGTGAATATTCTATCTCTATATCACCTTGTCCATAGGTGATGTTCTCACCGTTTCCATTGTCACTTTTGAATGAATAGTGGCTTTATGCAAAACTGGAGCCCTGGCATCAACCCCAAATTCACCACTCTGAAGTGGCAAAATCAAATGGGTGAATTCGGAGCAGTTCACCTAGTCATATTCAGACCTTCGCACCACTCTGCATTTTAGTCAAAAGTAGAAGTACCTGTGCACGCACACACAATTTGATATGACGAGCTCCTTAATTTCATGACTCATGTAATCACCAAATTGGTTTCTTACTTGCCATATTGCAGAGTTTGCTCAATAAGTGAATAAGGGGAAGTGGAGAATGGATGCAAATTCACAGCTCTACGAGACGATTCAGACTTTAGTCAATGAGGTTAATCAATTAGTTCTTGTTTTAAAGTAATAATAACACCAGGAAAAAAATCCTATTTGGAGTCATGTCAGTTCATGAATTGTGTTGCTTTAAGTCTGTTTTTTCTATACAGATAGCAGACATATTGTTAATCAGGCCTCACCCAGTCCTACTGTTTTCTATGGAGCTTTAGGTAATAAATATTCATGAAGTGCCCCAGAAAGCCCAGTTTAAAGATTAAAAATCACACTTTCTGCATACCATTTAGATTTGTTTTAAGAGCACATTTAATATATATTAATTCTAAAGGCATTTTATGGTGAGCCCTGGTGCAGCATGTTAAAGGCTCTTCATAAACCAAACTGCGTATGGTTTACCAGAATAGAAGTTTTTTTCTGGCTTCTAACACTCTAACATGTGTGTATGAGTCTACACGCCATTGTATTCTCAAATTTACATGATTATAACTCACTTCATTTTCCCTGGAGTATCAGCTAGTGTCACTGCATGAATGCAGCTCATACGTATATGGATGATTTATTATTTGCCAAGATGGAAAGCAACAGGGTTAGGCTTTTATATAAATCTAGACAGAAGAAGTGAGAGGTGTAGCATAATGAATCAAAGCGCTTAAGCAAATACTTTTTTTTTTTCATCTGTTTCAGCAAAGGACAAAGGAAATGTTCCTTCTAATGGACAATTGCTCACTGATTCAGTCCATAGGTGGCATCTTGTCTCTGGGTGCTACAAACAGGAAAGGTGTTAAGGTCATCAACGTCTCTGCTTTGGTAGAAAATCGGTCCAAATAATTGTGCCCTTTTGATTCAACTAGGGAAATTCTTAATACTCAAGAATCAGGGGTTCTTTATGGGTGAGAAATGATGCGTAGATATGTGTGCACTCTTTAACGGTCATCATTTAAAAGACCATGGTGAGGCAATTGAAGCGATAAAATGAGCCCCCTGTGGCTTATACTGAATTGCGGCTGAAATTTTCAGTGAATCATTGAATTCGCTAATCACATTTCCTTGGAACAAAGGGACTTTGATTGCATGCATCAAAACAAACGTTCAATCTACGTCAGTTTCTAGAATCTGGTAGAAGGATATAAGTGGGCAAGCTGTAAAGAAATAAAACTTCAAAACGAAATGTAAATTTGATTGATGCTGAGAATGTAGAAATATATTAAATGGATATGAGACATTTTAAAGGGGCTGTTCTTTTCTGTGTCTCTCTGTGCTACAGAAGGACCTAAGGTTCAGTGATTATTTATAATAACTTGCATTCGTCCTAAAATGAAACTAGAGGTATTTATCAGGTAGAGAACTAACTGCTCACTGTAGGACCACTACAGATGAAGAGCCTTGTGCATTATTTCATAAGCAAAGAGAAACTTTGCTTGACTAAAGGAAGTCATAACAATACTTTGTTTTCTACAGGTTGATTAGGGCAAATTTAAAAAGTCCTCACTTAGTGGTGGGGATTCCACCCGAGGCATCCTACTCCAAAGCTAGTAGGGAGGAGAGACTTTTTTCGATTTTATATTAGGGCTCATACCCAAAATTAGGCAGATGGGAATCTGCAATTGTTTATAAGTTTAGCACCATTCACAGGGTTGGAGAAAGGGGTGAAGATAAAGGAAGCCATTCTTGATCAGGTCTAGGAGAGTCTGCATGTACTTGCATAGGTAAACAGTGTATGATGGCTGGAAATGTCACCTCTGTTAGGTGGGTGTTATGTACAATGAGTATGTCTAAGATACCCCTAATATTCAAGGGTTGTCAACCATTATGTCTTATTCATCAAAGCTTTTCAATTTAATTTTACCAAGAACTGTCCACACCCTTCACCTAGCATCAGAGAGCAATAGGGTACCATTGGTAGTTAAGGTTGGTGAAACTGACCTGATTTTAGATATGTAACACTGACTTTGGGCTGGGAACTTGGCAACACTGGCATAAATTATAACTTCCTCTAGCACTACTGTATAAAATTGGTACACTTTAGTAAGGATATTGAAAAAATAACTAGGCAAAAACTTTAACAGAAACTAGGCAATTTTGAATTTTGTTTTTTTAGCACAAAGACTTTTTCCTATTTAAGCAAAAGCAAGAATAAATCTAAACACTATGCATTGGTCTGGCAGTTAAAATTGAATTAGATTGAGTATTGTATCCAGTTTCCATGAAAATAAGACCTAGTGTAATTTTTTTCCAAGCTTAGAAATATAAGGCCTCCCCTGAAAATAAAGACCTAGCAGCAATAAAGTATGAGAAATATACCGTACCAGTACCTTGTCCCAAAAATCCCCTGAAAATAAGACCATGAGGGGAATTCACGATACTCAGAAGTGAGGTGCGGAGTGTTCACCTCACT